>CM056840.1:2060885-2077656 GCA_029853015.1 Chelidonichthys spinosus
GTGGTGTCCGGACTCCCCAACATGGCCGAGTATCTGGTCCCACGTGATGTTCTGCCTCTTTTAGACTTGGATAGTGTTCCTGTGGAGGCAGGACGTTCTGTGTAACACCATCCACCCTGTTTATTAATATGTTTTTTTAAAAATGTAAATAATAAATAATAAATTCTTTCTGTATCAAACTGCTTCTGACAGATTGTGTGAACTTCTATATCTAAGAGTGTGATATGCTTCTATGGTATTTGGCATTTTGAGATCTAAAAAGCCACCAAGGTTTACATTTTTTCTTTTTCAAAGAGAGTGATCAGTTCAAAGGTCAATATAAACATGGCAGCATTTTATAATCCCTGTACATTTTAGCTCCACAGTGGTTGAACACTAACGAACGGCTAATGTTGGAGAACAAACATGACCGTCGCTCTGGATAATGGAACAAAGTCAGTTTTAGGAAAAAAATAAAAAATTGGCCATTTCACCCTTACCTCAGTGTCTTTTAGTTTACGTACACAATAATTAACAATGCAATCAAATTAAGCAGCATTATGGTTATGGTTAGCATTACTGTATCTTAGCATGTTTTAAAAGAAATGTAATTATTGATTGATTAAATGCACCACTCGGTGAGTGTATAAAGTAGACTCGACCTCAACTTTATGCAAATGAGGAGCGGCAAACTCAGCGCATCATCTCTTGAAATAAGCGTGACGCTACCAGAATGCATTGCACGGCTTTTCACATATATGGGAAGTGGGGAAACAAAGCTGTGGAGATGAACATTAACTCCTCTTTGGAGCAACTCAATCCAGCAGTTGTAGTAAAATCATGCTTCTCGCATTCATTCTTGTCATCTGAAAGTACATACAGGAATGGTAAAATGCATACAAATGAGTAAGTCTTAATATAACACAGCAACTGGGTAAAAATGCCGGTTTGGCTTTTATAAAATACATGTTTTATATTAGTGAATATCATCTTGGATGCCAACAGTCAACAATAAACTGAGGCTATTGAATGACAATATTTTAATTTTTATTGCATATGATGTTGTGAGGAAGGGGCGGGACTAAATAAGCTTTTTGCTTACTCCTGTTCCCTCTCGAAGATTTTTATTAACGGGAATTTCATCCATGACTCTTCTGGTTGTTTGCAGGCCTCAACACCCACGCAGCTCCTTGTGTAAGCCACAATACACCACCATTCTTAACCCAACATGATGTCATAACTTCCTCCATCTGTTCCACATGGTTCTGGTCTATAAAAAAAAACAAAAGAAAAAACTCATGCTATCCAACAGTTAAAGTGAATGAACATCATTACATTAGAACTAAAAACTTCTAACATTAAAAGATTAACAGCTATTAGTGGACTAACTCAGGCTAGTTCCTTTCACTACCATGAAGCAATGGCATGAATACGCAGCCACTTTTCTATGGAAGACAAATGTCCCAAGTGCTGCTGGTGAGACATGCACTTTTACATCGTCCATTTCTGCTAACCTCTTTGATGTGCAGTTGGGTTTTTGCATTTCTGACACTTTTTTTTTTTGTTTTTGCAGGTGGTTTTCAAACTGAAAGGCAGAGATGTCATTCAAAGATGTTTCAAAGTGCCTTGCATCTTCAGCCAAGTGGATCAGGGCATGGACATTATAGGGTGGAAAGACTGGGTAGATGATCTATAAAAATATACTAGAAGCTCTTCAGCCTAGCCAATGGATGACATCCGTGTAATGCCATTGGAGTCCAACAGTACAGACATGGCAACTGACAGTGTCAAAAAGTGATGGTAAAAACTATTTACAGAGACTCGCTGCCTCGCCAACTGAATGTTGTCGATCTAAAATAAAGACAGATTCAGCAACTGCATCGCTTATTTCTCACATAAAGTGTTTTCAAAAACACATTTCGGGCAACTATTGTCATAAAATAAGAGAACGTTTCCAAACGAGTCGCCATGTTGGTCTGTTTGAAATCCGGGAGCAGACAGGACAGCTGTGAAAGTGATCGTCCAATCAGGTGCAGCCATGAAGTGTGCACGTGATTGTATGAAGGAGAGCGCCTGTCAATCATCCCCCTAGTGGAAGCCCACCAAGCTGCAATACTGGGGAGCGGCGCGTCACAGGAATCTGGTGCACGCGCACTGACGAGCACTCGGATACATGGAGGAGCTCGGTGGTAGAAGGGGGAGGGGCGTGAGTGTTGTAAACATTCATAATTTGACTGAGTCGATCTGCAGCTTTAACTAAATGATTTAATATGGACAAAATGTAAACACACGTCATAATAAAACAAACCCAATGCACAAATATGCTTTATTCAACTCATTTACAGGAAATGAAAAAAATAATCTACATTTCAAAGCCATTCAATGATTTTAAGGAATGTTTCAATGGTAAACAATAAAAATAATAAAAAAAACATGTTTTAAAAAGTGCCTCTTTTCACATCTTTGGTCATTCACCAGAAATACAGCTCGTTTTGATTGAAGTGCTGGAGCGAGATTTATGGGAGACTATATTCAAAGTAATATAAAGTAACCACCATGGGTGATATCTCTACACCTACACCTATATCAAAGTTCAAAGTTATCTTTATTGTCCTAGTTGGGAAATTGATCGGCAGCCAAGATGTCCAAAATACACAAAAACATACAATACCAACAAATACACATAAGACACACACACAGAGCAACCAACCTCTGTTAGGAAAGAAACAGCACACAGAGCAACACATAAGAACATATTGGGCAGAGTAGTTAATTTCCAAGTGCATACAGAGACAAAGTGCATTCAAGTGCATTCAAACAAGGTAGGATAAAACAGACTGTGTGGTCAAGACAGCTGTCAATTATCTCGCTATTTAACACTGTTCAGCATCATAATAGCAGAAGGAACAAAAGAAGACCTATATCTATTTGACCTGATAGAAGGCACCCTTAACCTCCGACCTGAAGGTAACAGTTCAAACTCGGTCTGGAGGGGGTGATCTACACACTCCTGAATGGAAGTGGCCTTCTTGAACACCTGCCTTTTATAAAGGTCTATAAGATGGGCTTGCCTCCTCCCAGAAATCTTACTGGCCACATTGATGAGGCTACCCAGCCTGTTTTTGTTGGCTACGGTCAAGTTTCCAAACCAGGCAATAGTGCAAAATGTTAAAACAGATTCGATAAAACTTCTATAAAATAGAGTCATCATCTCAGTGGACACATTAAAAGAACTCATCTTCCTCAGAAAATAAAGACGTTGTTGAACTTTTTTTGTTGTGGCAGCGACATGTTGGTCAAAACAGAGTTTCTTATCAAGAACCACTCCAAGATATTTATAACTTTCCACAATTTCAATCACTGTACTGTGTATGCTGGTGAGTACAGGACAAGGAGGGGACTTTCTGAAGCTAATTAACATATCTTTAGTCTTTGTCACATTCAGCTGTAGAAAAGACTCATCACACCAGCGAACAAAGTCGTCAACCACAGGACCATGTTGAAACTCCTCCCCTTTTAAGAGACTGACGACCACCGAGTCATCCGCAAATTTAATGATATGTCTGTTGGGATGATTGCTACGGCAGTCATTAGTGTACAAGATATAGAGTAAAGGAGAGAGACAGCAGCCCTGAGGAGACCCAGCAGAGGACTGCAGCTGGTTGGAGAAGGAACCGTTTACCCTCACACACTGAGACCTGACAGTCAAAAAGTCCAGTATCCAGCCCACAAGATTAAGATCCAAATTAAAAAAGTGAATTAGCTTGTCAACCAAAAGATGTGGCTGGATAGTATTAAAAGCTGAGGAGAAGTCTAAAAACAACAATCTAGCATGAGCTTTTGTCCCTTCAAGGTGGCGGTACAGAAGGTGTAGCAGTGTGGTGGTAGCATCCTCTACACCTCTGCCACACCTATAAGCGAACTGCATGGGATCAAGGAGTGACTCCACCTGTGTTTGAACCTCTTGTTTAATAATTTTTTCTAATGTTTTCATAATTAAAGAGGTCAATGCTACAGGCCTAAAGTAATTTAATGTTGCAGGGTTTTTTGTCTTTGCTACAGGAACAATGGTGGCATGTTTCCATAAATTGGGCACCTTCTGTTGCTGAAGAGATAAACTAAAAATAAAATGAAAAATACTACTAAGCTGTTCAGCACAGGTTGCCAGAACCTTGCCACCTATATTGTCTGGCCCAGGACTCTTGCTTGGCTTAGTTTGTCTAAAGTATTTTTCCACACTTTTGATATCAATAACAAAGGCAGGAGGGGCTCTAGTGTTGCTCTTTGATACATTATGTGATTCACTGAAATCCATATGATCAAACCTTAAATAAAATGTATTAAGCTCATCAGCTAACTGTATGTCTGAATTGTAACCAGGCAGGTCAATATTACTGTTGCCTTTGTGGCTTAACCCCGTCATGGTTTGCATGCCATGCCACGCTTGCCTCAAATTATTGCTGCCCAACTCGGCTTCAATTTTGTCTCTATACCTAAGTTTTGATTTTTTTATTTCTGATCTGATCTCCTTTTTGGTTTCTTTCACTACGGAATCATTTCCCTCATTGAAGGCTTTTTTCCTTTTATTTATCAGACCCTTAAGTGCGGGTGAAGCCCACGGTTTATTGTTAGGAAAAACCCTTACAGTCTTTTGGGGAATGACCATGTCTTCACATAAGGAAATATAACTACACACAATGTCTGTTAACTCATGAATGTTGTCCGAGGACTCAGTGAACACTGACCAATCTGTGCAGTCAAAGCACCCTTGCAGAGCAAGAGAGGAGTCCTCGTTCCAGACCTTGACCTGCCTTTTGCGCACCTTCTCCCTCTTCAGCACAGTCTTGTAGACAGGTAAAAGATGCACAGTGTTATGATCTGAAGATCCAAGGGCAGGGCCCGCCACAGACTTATAGGCTCCCTTTATGGAGCCATAACAAAGGTCCAACGTTTTGTTATGGCGCGTATGACAAGTGACATACTGATGGAAACTGTTCAGAGATTTCACCTCAGGGAATTCCCTCGGCAGGTAAAACGGCCTCACAGACACCGACAAAAGTTCTATGTCAGGTAGGTATAACTGCTGCCGCACAGTAAAGTTGTTGCACCATCTGCGATTGATATACAGGCACACACCCCCTCCCTGCGTTTTCTGGGTTACCTCCCGGTCCCAATCCAGGCGTATGGGGGGGCCGAAGCCGGTCATGTCCAGGGAAGCGTCGGAGTCCGCGGCTGTAAGCTATGTTTCCGTGAATGCCATAACGCAGACGTCCCTGTATTCCCGCAGATGACTGATGTTCCCATGTAATTCGTTCGTTTTATTCCTTAGAGACTGGACGTTGGCCAGGATGATGGAAGGCAGGGGGATACGGTTGTTTTGTAGTTGCTTCCTTAGCCGCTGCCGCACGCCACCTTTCCTCCCTCTTTTTCTAATGTAGGCGACTTTCTCAAAGTCATTTCTTGTTATCATCGGGTCGCTGATTATCTCCCTGTTATTATCAGAGACCTGTAAGGAAAGTGTAGAATCCACAGTCAGCCGATTCCATTGAAGATTTAAAAGGAACTCGCGCGTGTACTGAATTGTTTGGGAGTGAGGATGACTCCAGACCAGTTCCGCGAGAATCACACAAAGTAACAGATGTAAAATCTCCATCTCTAAGCCGACTCGAAATGGCTACAAGAGCATTTAAAAAATCAACAACTTTCAAACTCTGGCCCACTATTAAAGGACGACACAGGACGATAAAAACAATACGAACGCGGACACAAAGGAACCTGCTGCCGGTCGCCACATGAGCAGCGCCACAGTTCTGTCTGGTCTCAGGTGCCAGTGGCAGAGCCGGTGCAGGCATTACATTGGCACATTTTCTGGTGAGCCTTTCCACCGCTGCCTGACAGCTTGTTGTGCTGCAGAAGCCCACCTCTTTGAATCGGGGATCCAATAATGTTGCAAGTGTTAATGAAGTTACCTTTTCAAGCAAGGCAAATTTCTCCTGCAGGTTGGTGTTCATGTTGTGAACCAAGTTACTGGCTATGTGGTGTGTTACTGAAGCACACTGTCTTGAAGCTTGGTGCTTCAGCATCTTTACAATGGGGATCACCTTTGATCCAGACACCCTCCTCTCTGTGGACATCTCTTCAGTGGCCTGGTGGAAGGGAGAGAGAACTGAGATGCACTGATTGATTGTTTCATATTCCTCAGCAGAAAATGGCAGGAGGGGGGTGTTAAGACTGCTGAGGGCTGCACCCAGGGGCTCCCTCTGCTCGTACAGCCGCCGGAGCATTGAGAATGTGCTGTTCCAGCGGGTGTCCACCTCTTGCACAAGTTTGTGCTCTGGTCGACCCATCTGTCGCTGTATTTCACAGAGCTTTTCTTTAGCTGTAGTGCTCGACTTGAAATGCCCCACGATTTTACGTGCCCTGGTGCGTATGTCATCCAGGTCAGATGTCTGTGACAATGACTTCTTCACCACCAGATTTAACATGTGGGCAAAGCAGTTAATGTAACGCACATTAAGTACATTGGCACAAGCAATCATATTTGGTGTCGCGTCTGTGACCGGACACCTCACTCTGGTTCTTATTCCCCATTCTGCCATAAGAGTGGCTTTGGCCTCTGCAATATTTGCTGCAGTGTGGGACCTGGGGAATTGCTTGACACCAAGCAGAACAGTTTTGAGCTGGACCTCTTCTGTGATGAAGTGCCCAGTCACTGCCAAGTAGGCATCCATGTTAATGGAGGTCCACATATCTGCTGTTAAACAGATAGTGGATGCCTTCGAAACTTCTGCTACGGCCTGGTCTTTGGTGATCTTATATTTGTCCTCCAACATCTGTTTCAGAGCCTTCCTTCCTGGGATCGTGTATGTCGGATCCAGGAGGTGGACAAAGGCCCTAAAGCCTTCATTCTCCACCACAGACAATGGCTGTGTGTCCATAACTACAAGGTTCAGCAAGGCCTCATCCAGCTGTTGCTTCCTGGACACTGATGAAAGAAAATATTTAGGTTACATGTGTGCAACTTTTAAATTTATTTGGATTCAACTGAAGAATAGGTTGTATTGAGTAGTTACAATACAGTTACAATACAATACCAGAAGGGTCAGCAGGGTGAGCTTCAGCTGAGGTGCTCGGCTGAGAAGTTGCTGCATGATCATGCTTGGCACGAAGATGCCGCAACATAGAGGAGGTGTTGTTTCCATACACCAGCTCTCGTGAGCATATGAGGCACTGAACCTAAATTTTAAAAAATACATTAATAAATATATTTAAATGCAATATTGAAATAATCAAGATAACATGAAGTTGAAAATATTACAAGCTATATCATAACATTCATTCATTTTCTGTAACCATTACATCCTTGCAAGTGTCGCGGGAAGATATTTTGCAATACCATATTAAAGTATATTATATTAGGCTATATTATATTATAAAACACCTACCTTGGTGGATGACACAAGGTCGAAGTGTTCCCATCCACGGGATCGCTTTCTTCCACTCGGATTCTCCATCACTCAAGTAGGGTAGTCGCTGTCAAAGGTCTCTCAGAACGCTATGAAGCAGGGGGGAGCACTGGGCATCTCGCGTCTCGTTATAACGAATGAAGGCGCACCAAAACTTTGAATCAGTCACCTCATTTCCGGTGGTTCGTTGTGACGTATGAAGCGTCAAACGTCATCGGTCACGTGATCGCGGAGATTTGATACAAGCCTCGACACAGCGTTTCGAACCAGCCTGCTTCAATAGAGTGAAGCAGGCTTCGGAGTCTCGGTGTCAAACGTCCCATCTCTAATTAAATGGAAGAAGTTTGGGACGACCACAACTCTTCCTAGACCTGGCCGTCCAGCCAAACTGAGCAATCGTGGGAGAAGAGCCTTGGTGAGAGAGGTAAAGAAGAACCCAAAGATCACTGTGGCTGAGCTCCGGAGATGCAGTAGGGAGATGGGAGAAAGTTCCACAAAGTCAACTATCACTGCAGCCCTCCACCAGTCGGGGCTGTATGGCAGAGTGGCCCAACGGAAGCCTCTCCTCAGTGCAAGACATATGAAAGCCTTCATAGAGTTTGCCAAAAAACACATAAAGGACTCCCAGACTATGAGTAATAAGATTCTCTGGTCTGATGAGACTAAGATTGAACTTTTTGGCGTTAATTCTAAGCGGTATGTGTGGAGAAAACCAGGCACTGCTCATCACCTGCCCAATACAATCCCAACAGTGAAACATGGTGGTGGCAGCATCATGCTATGGGGGTGTTTTTCAGCTGCAGGGACAGGACGACTGGTTGCAATTGAAGGAAAGATGAATGCGGCCAAGTACAGAGAGATCCTGGAAGAAAACCTCTTCCAGAGTGCTCAGAGCCTCAGACTGGGCCGAAGGTTCACCTTCCAACAAGACAATGACCCTAAGCACACAGCTAAAATAACAAATTAGTGGCTTCAGAACAACTCTGTGACCATTCTTGACTGGCCCAGCCAGAGCCCTGACCTAAACCCAATTGAGCATCTCTGGAGAGACCTGAAAATGGCTGTCCACCATCCAACCTGACAGAACTGGAGAGGATCTGCAAGGAAGAATGGCAGAGGGTCCCGAAATCCAGGTGTGAAAAACTTGTTGCATCATTCCCAAGAAGACTCATGGCTGTACTAGCTCAAAAGGGGGCTTCTACTCAATACTGAGCAAAGGGCCCTTTCCCTGCATGCACACCAGACATGCTTGCCATATCTGCAGATGGTAACAGAAAGCACTACCGCTTCAAAAAGTCCAAAGGGTCAGCAAACTATTTTTCTAATCTTAGTAATACCTTTTTGTTTCGGTTCCATGGCCCTAATCCATGACCAATAACTTCAGTAATGTTATTTATTTTCACCTCCACAGTAAATCACAGTAATATTTAACTACTCCGCTAATGTGAAATATCAGCATTCATTTCGACAGGTGACATAAAGGCTGTAATAAAACAAGGAAATTCTTCTGATTTAACAGGACAGATGAACCACCTCTCTTTGATGGCCTGTTCATCGCTGAAGATGCCAAAGTGTCTGCCTTTGTGGATCATATTAGAAGCCAAATGACGATTGTAAGGTTTTATCCAACCTCCTACCACTTCTTTTTCTTTTTTTAACTTGTCTCTGGGCTACATATAACAGATTGTGTCTCCTTTCAGAGGACTCGTCATGACGTCTGTGGGCCGGCAACTTTTACAGCAGGGCGAGAAACCTCACGAAAGTCCAGGGCCAAGGTGGACGAGGAGGGCCTGGAAATTGCCGTTTGCAGACATGGCATTCTGCTTCAAGGCTTAAACCACTACCGTGGTGAAATCTATGCCTACCCATTGTTCCTGCAGAAAGAGCTTGCTGAAGCTGCAAACATAACGTTCTTTTGTATGGACCTCACTTGCAGGTAATCTTTACCCTTTCCAAGTCATAAATGAAGTTTTCACTGGTATTTTGCACTGTATTAATTCCTTGTAGATTGCCACAACAGGCCTAGAATCATGCCTTTTTTATGGCTGTAGAAAGTTAATATAGCTTATGTGGTATAACCTCCATGTCCACCAGATATAAGGCATTATTATCTCTAGCATTGTTTTTGATACATGTTGTTCTTCGGTTGGTAACAGAGATTTTACTGGTTATTACCTCTGATTTATCTCCCTATAATCATGTCAGTATGCAACCTAAGCACTATGTGGTTTTCTCTACAGGTATTGGCCATATTTGGAGAAGATGGCAGTGAAGTTGCCTGAGCTCCAAATACTTACAGCCATGAGGCCTTTCCTCTCTGTAATGCATGCCAAGGCTCACACTGGCAAATGTGAGGTACAGTTAAGAGTTTGTGTCATAAGAAGATTGACCACATTAGTGAAATCACTTAATATGTTGTAATCATGTTACGGGCTTGTCAAAGTTCCTGTAAGGCCAGAGATATACTTGCTTTTAACTAGTGTTCACCATAGCTACCTTTTTTTGCATAGTGTCATTTTGGACAGTTCTTTTGCAGGTCCTCAGAAATAAAGATGTTCTTAAGGACACACATGCTTAAAAAGGAAGTATATCTCTGGCCTAACAGTTACAACTGGTGAGGAAACAAGTACAAAAACATGCCGGGACACTTTGGTGTAAGCAAGAGAGCAAGTAAATACAGGTATTTCATAAGCAGCGCATATATTTGTGTATATGTTTGTTTATTTTGGAGCAGGTGAAGTGGAGTGGCAGAAACCAGGATGGTGCAGGAAATACTGTTGGTGAGGAGGTGGAGCAGGTCAACAGTTTTCTCTCAAGGGCAGCTCTGACCACAAAATACATGACCAAGTCAGGTTGGTTCAAAAAAATTAAGTGGCATGCTTTGAAACGACACCAGATAATAAAATTGATTTGAATGTGCATATTCTCTGTTTTGTTTTATACAGGCAGAGCTGATATGATAACAATGCTTGCAATGGAATGGAACAGCAGGAAGGTGGAGAGTCTCCACAAGACACTGGCAAAGCGATTTGTCAAAGTAAGAAGTCTACACTTTTTTAACATTTACATTTGTCATTTAATGGTTAAATGGATGATAAATGGAATGTATTTATACAGCACAGCTTTCTAGTGTTTGTGACCATTCCAAAGCTTTACAAAGTATGTCAACATTCATCTCATTGTCACACACATTCATACACATGAATACACTGGTGACTGAAACTACTGTACAATGTGCCAGCTCCTCATCAGAATATAATTCACATAGACAGCAATATGGGATTCAGTATCTTTCCCAAGGATATTTTGACATGTAGAATGCAAAGTATTAAGCATTTAGCAGCAGATAATTGAGTGAACATTCTTCTGACATTGTATTTTTCTGCTGAAAACATTATAAATAGACTACACAGAGAGCAGAGTTGGAAGCTGCAAATCTTCAGCATCTCCAGGAAGACCTCAACATCACACTGGATGACAGAGAACAGTGGGTGGAGGATGTGAAGCAGTGGGCAGCCACTGGTAAGCAACATTGTCGCTGACAAGTCAGTTTGGTACTGTCATTCATTTGGCTTCATTTGGTTTTCAAACTCTGCCTGTTTCTATTTTTCAAGCGAATCATGGTGCTCATAGTAGCCAGGAAGAGCTCCAGAGAGAAATAGATGACATCATCTATTCCCTCAGAAGGAAGAAGCATGATCTCTATCGACAAAATGGTATTTAGTATTGCATCACTCAACAACTAATGCTTCTTTGTTATTCTTACTAATAATACTTTTTTAAACTAACAGACAGCAATCAAACAAGGCAACGGAAACGGAGGAGACTGGGTGAGCTCAAGAAAAAACTAAGAGAGAAGATAATCCAGTTCAACACTGTTGCTGCTGGTCAAGACACAACTGACATAGAAGCAGCATGCAGCCTGTCTGATAATGTGGTTCTGCCTTGGGAAGTGCAAGGAGATGGTAAGCAAAGTCATCATTTTGATATTGAGCTGTGAATATTGGTTTAAAATACACTGACAAAGTCCATGCATGAAAATATATTGGCCGATACCGATATCAATCCAATATGATATCAGTACGAATCATACATACTTTTATTGCTTATTTTGTAGTATGGAATGTTAGAAAAGGCTTGATTAAGTGATAGAGATCAGTCAAATAGAGAACAATAGTCAGCAACAGTAGGTATGAGGAAAAACTGACCCATTATTTTATTAACCAATGGGCACATGAAGATGGAACATGCTCAAATGTTTTGATTCTGTCACATCTGTTCTCTATTCTAAAATAGTGGTGAGCCTCCGTTCGAAGAGGCGACTTTTCGACCAAGTCATGCTGGTCAGGCGTATGGAAGAGGAGAAGCTCATAATTGTGAAGGAGATGACCCAGCATTATCAGTGCCTGAGAAAGGCATTAGATAATCTGGAGAATCTCCTTCATCACACTGAGGACAACATCAGGAACCACAGTATGTTCTACAAATATTCTATTTATTTATTTATTAAAAGAGGAGCATTCCCAATGACTGACTTTTTATTTTATTTTCCTTTTTAGTAGACAAAAACACAGCCTCAGAGTTGGGCATTCAAACTGCATTACATTTCCAAATGTATCTGCCTAATTTTAAATCTCATTCCTTTTCACTTTTCCCTCAAGCCACTCCTTGGGATATGACCGAGGCCGGATACAGGGGACTGCACGCCTGTCTTTTACAGAGAAAAGACTTTCTCCAAAACAAACTGAGTGCAGTCACAGGCACCTACGCCACTGTCAACACAGACCCCGGTTTCTTCACAATGGAGGAAGACGTGGAAAGTGAAGAGGACAGCAGTAGTGAAGATTCTGATGAAGAAATCTAGTTAGGAGGAGAGGGAGGGGTGGGGTGGTTTACAAGACTCTTGTTTTATAAAAATCCCACGGCGGAGGAAAAAAATGTAGATTTCTTGTAGATGTTATTATCTATGTTGTAAATATATGTTGTATATTGAAGCCATGGAAAGCCATGCCTATCAAAGCTTTTGACATCCAAACTAATCAGCGCCTTGGCGGCTACATTCATTAGCTAGCCTTTCCTTCATGTTAACTTGTCTTCAGACTTCAAGCTTCATTTTGTCAACAGGTGCCTGTTCAAAAATGTTATTTTTATTCTTTTGCTATTCTTCTTTAATCAGACTTGCATTTATATAGATTTGAAAATGACGATGTTTTTTAAAAAAGCATTAAAAACAAGTTTATTATAACTTAAATATAAGTTTAGTGAATGTAGGTGAACTCTGACCTATGCTGGTTCTGAGGTCAAAGCAAATGTGTTATTTCATAAGTGTTTCAAACTGGTCGCCCTTTGTCAGATTCACGACCCAGGAAGTATCTCTCAGGGTCAATAAGGTCGGTGACCCCTGGTTTACAGTGTCATTCTTTAATCTGTCTGGAGGAGAACTTTAACATCTGGAATAAATACATGTAAATTTAATCCACAACTGTGTCTTTTTTGAAACCCACCTGTTTGATATAAAAGCATCTAAAGTTTGAGTTTATTTGCACATTAAAAACGGAAATAAAGCTCATAGGCTACATGATGGCCACTAAATCTGTCCAAACTACACAGAGAAGCACATCGCTCTCTTGAAGTATGTTCACAAGCAGCAACGTTAGCTAACGTTGTTAGCTAGCGTTAGCTTCACTAATAATCAATCTGATTGACATGTGGGGCACAGTCTCGATAGCCACATTATATGTAAACAAACTTTAAACCACATTATTACACCAGAACAACAACAATAGATCCAAATTACGAACCCCAGAAGTTCTTTTTTCAAACGTTGATCGAACAGTTCTGTCTTTGAACGTACCCCTGTTAGTCTGCGAAACGGAGCGACAAGAATAAGTGCTAAAATAGCGCGATTAAATGTTTGTGTTAATGTATTTATCTACAAAGGCTTTCTCAAAATATAAACATATGTGACGTGGTTTGACTTTTTATGCTTAAAAAATAAGTGGATAGATAATTTCTAAACCCTACGTTTAGAAACCTAACCTAACCCAGAAGAATGCTTGAAGAACGACAGTCTGGTCACGTGGTTGCTATGTGTGTGTGTGTGGTGCGCCATTTTTAATGTAGTTTTAAAGTGTTTTCCCTATTATGTGACGAGATTACAAGGAAGCTCAGAGGCTCTCCAGATGTTTTTGGTCGTGGAAAACACATATTTATGGTCAAATCTGATTTTTATTCTAATTAAGAGGTTTAAATCTTGTTTTTTCTGGGTTTTGACCCATACAGTTGCGCCCCCTGTTGGATTACCCTCTGTTATGGTAGTAGAGGTCAAGACCTTTCCAAAACTGTTGACCCCATGTTTGTAACACATTTCGTTCCCGTCCTGTAAGCATTCATAAGTGTCTCATTTTCAAGGTTCAAAGGTCACTCCTGAGAAGCAGGAACCTCACACAGTTCTCATACTGATATATGTTACTCTCTAGGCCAAGACCTTTCCAATGATATTTTCATTGTTGTCCTACGACAAAGTTAAATTTTCCATCTTGCTCCAAGCCAGCCCCTTTGAGATGGAGTTTCTCACACCCCTTTCAGGTCCAACTTGGATAAAATCAGAAGTACATCTTTTCAGGGGTATTTACTGGCCAAATGTGTTTAAGATATTGATGACTGACCTATTCACAATCATAATTATCATTTTGACCAAGTTGACATACATTTTTCTCCATCAGCAACATCATGTCTATGTAGTATGGTTTGGCCTGATCAAGGTTCAAACGTCTGTATTTTATAGCAGGGGCCATTTAAAATCTTCATCCTGACAGTCAGAGAACCTTCTTCCTCCCTCTTCAACCACTTATCCTGGATAGGGTCGCGGGGGTAACAGGTCCAGAACCATTTCATTTCATTTATGTTTAAGAAGGAATACAGCTAGCAACTCGTATATGTTATTTCAAAATATTTTATTACATATCTATCCAGATGAGGTGATGCACTCTATAGAGCCGTCAGATCATTTCCTTCTCCTTCCTCTACCTTTTTTGCAGCCAGGAGACCACAGTGGAAATCAGTTTCTTGCACACATCACATTGTCACCTTGTTAAAATAATTGCCTTGGTCACTTTTTGGCAAAATTTTTTTGCCTAAATGGTCTCCACGTGTTGCTGCCAGCTGGTAAAATCACCTAATTCCTCAGTTGACAAGAGCATGAAATTCTGCCCCTTTTTCAGAACGGCCTGATGTCAAGAGAGTGTAGAGCAGTATTATTTAGTGTAACTTACAGTAGAGATGCCGATTCCCATCCTGCATGTCTTTGGACTGTGGGAGGAAGCCGGAGAACCCGGAGAGAACCCACGCTTACACGGGGAGAACATGCAAACTCCACACAGAAGGAGCCAGGGCCGACCTGGGAATCGAACCTTGCTACCCACTACACCACCGTGCAGCCCCCCATGTCAATTACTTTAATTAAAAATACTGGCGGTAAGAGTCAAACAAGACCACAGCATGGAGACCCAGGGGAGGATTGGCCATAGGGAGTACCAGGAGTTTTCCCGGTGGGCCGGTCAATAATGGGCCGGCTTTTTTTTTTGCTACAGCCCAGGGAGAGAGACATGCACCGGCCCACAGAGCTCAGCTGCAGCCCACAGACACATTAGAGGCCCAGTGGCTTGTCTGTCTAAAGAATACCTGGCCCAGTGGCCCTATGATAGGCTACAGAGGCCCAGTAGTCCCACCCATTTTCCAGACCCCTACTAACCTGATTAATAGTTGCTTTTATTAACCACTATTTTATATTTTCATCAAAGCATGCCACACATTTGCAGATCTACAAGCTTAAAACTCACATGTTGCCATGTGGTGTGGTTTGACCACCTTGCTATCAGCCTGCCAATGCCATGAGTGAGTTAAATAAACAACACTCTTGAATCTTAAATCCTTTCTCCAGTATCCTTCTTAAGAGCAAATGAGCAACATACTGTGTAGTCATCATTTATTTTATTCAAGGCTCCAGAATATAAAGGGATATTATTCAGTATAGTAGTGTTATTAAGGGCTTGTGTGATTATATGTACAGTACATCAACGGGCCGAGTTGGCACAGTATCTGTGGCGGATTGTGGTGGGCCAGTCTGGACCAAAAAGTCCAGGGCCGAATTTTTGTCCCAGTCCAGGCCTGGGGAGACGTGCTAGGCAAGAAAGCACAAGGACTCCGGGGGAACATAGAGAGAGAGAGAGAGAGAGAGAGAGAGAGAGAGAGAGAGAGAGAGAGAGAGAGAGAGAGAGAGAGAGAGGCTCAGTGTGCCACTATAATCCCCCAGCAGTCTAGGCCTATAGCAGCATAACTAAGAGCTGGTCCAATGCAAACCTGAGCCAGCCCCAACTATAAGCAGTGTCAAAGAGAGAGGTTTTAAGCCTACTCTTAAATGTGGGAACAGTGTCTGCCTCCCGAACCAGAACCAGAAGACAGTTCCACAGAAGAGGAACTTGATGGCTGAAAGCTCTGGTCCCTGTTCTAATTTTGGAGACTTTAGGAACTACAAGTAAGCCTTTATTCTGAGAGCGAAGAGCTCTAGCAGGACAGTATGTTTAATGAAGTCGGCAGGTCTAATGATGTCCCCAGGACCAGACTCAAATCCAGGGGGGACCAACCCTTTGTGGGGGCTGCACCAAGGCTCTGGATCAGCCTCGGGACATTAGATCTGCCCAGACCCTGGAGGTTTTTATGTCCTCATTGAAGACTCAGCTTTTCTCTCTGGCTTTTGATTCAAACTGAGCAAGACATCCTTTTATTGTATGTTTATGTGTTCTGTCTTATATTATTGCATGATGTCTACTGTTTTATTTATTGTCCAGAACAGAACTTGTCAACTGTTGGGTGTTTTAAACACGCTTTATAAATAAAGTTTGAGTTGAGTTTGAAGGCTCAGTTAGAAGTGAGGAAACAAAGTCAATGTGCCGCTCCTCTTCCTGGAATGAACCCCAGCTTGAGAACGTCTCCCTCCTCTCTCTGCTCACACACACACACACACACACTTCCTTGTTCCTCCCCTTTAGATCTACCATGTGAGGAAAGTGAAACTCAGACAGTCGTCGTCACTGAGAGGTGAAATGGCGCAGAAAGGAGTTCAGCTGGACCGGGAGACCTTGTCTTGTTCCATCTGTCTGGATCTACTGAAGGATCCAGTGACTCTTCAATGTGGACACAACTACTGCATGAAGTGTATTGGAAGCTTCTGGGATGAGAAGGAGATCCACAGCTGCCCTCAGTGTAGGCAGACCTTCATACCGAGGCCTGTCCTGCAGAAAAACACCATGTTGGCAGATCTGGTG
>CM056840.1:2077756-2342316 GCA_029853015.1 Chelidonichthys spinosus
GGACTGAAAACGAGACTGAAACTTAAAGGAATGTGCTATGTGAATATTTGAATGTGAATTTAAATACAGATCCGATCTTGATGACAACATGAACGCAACATGTCGTTATTGCTGCTGAAATTTATCTGTGTTTTACAGATCTGTATTTGCTACTGTGGTACCATTCTTGGGACCCGTAACAAATTCAATGTGGTGTTTCCAGCATCAGGCCAGTTAGCAATCTGCATCGGTCAGGACCTAGTGGACTCTGCTGGACCAGAAAGCATAGCCAGACTCCCGGGAGTAATCCCGGGAGTAGTCAAGTTAGTAACAGTAGAGATGCCGATTCCCATCCTGCATGTCTTTGGGCTGTGGGAGGAAGCCGGAGAACCCGGAGAGAACCCACGCTTACACGGAGAGAACATGCAAACTCCACACAGAAGGAGCCAGGGCCGACCTGGGAATCGAACCCGGGACCCTCTTGCTGTGAGGCAAGAGTGCTACCCACCACACCACCGTGCAGCCCCCGATTTTAGTCAATTACTTTAATTAAAAATACTGGCGGTAAGAGTCAAACAAGACCACAGCATGGAGACCCAGGGGAGGATTGGCCATAGGGAGTACCAGGAGTTTTCCCGGTGGGCCGGTCAATAATGGGCCGGCAGTGGCTGCCTTTTTTTTCTCTTTTTTTTTGCTGCAGCCCAGGAAGAGAGACATGCACCGGCCCACAGAGCTCAGCTGCAGCCCACAGACACATTAGAGGCCCAGTGGCTTGTCTGTCTAAAGAATACCTGGCCCAGTGGCCCTATGATAGGCTACAGAGGCCCAGTAGTCCCACCCATTTTCCAGACCCCTACTAACCTGATTAATAGTTGCTTTTATTAACCACTATTTTATATTTTCATCAAAGCATGCCACACATTTGCAGATCTACAAGCTTAAAACTCACATGTTGCCATGTGGTGTGGTTTGACCACCTTGCTATCAGCCTGCCAATGCCATGAGTGAGTTAAATAAACAACACTCTTGAATCTTAAATCCTTCCTCCAGTATCCTTCTTAAGAGCAAATGAGCAACATACTGTGTAGTCATCATTTATTTTATTCAAGGCTCCAGAATATAAAGGGATATTATTCAGTATAGTAGTGTTATTAAGGGCTTGTGTGATTATATGTACAGTACATCAACGGGCCGAGTTGGCACAGTATCTGTGGCGGATTGTGGTGGGCCAGTCTGGCCCAAAAAGTCCAAAAAGGACTCTGGGGGAACAGAGAGAGAGAGAGAGAGAGAGAGAGAGAGAGGCTCAGTGTGCCACTATAATCCCCCAGCAGTCTAGGCCTATAGCAGCATAACTAAGAGCTGGTCCAATGCAAACCTGAGCCAGCCCCAACTATAAGCGGTGTCAAAGAGAAAGGTTTTAAGCCTACTCTTAAATGTGGGAACAGTGTCTGCCTCCCGAACCAGAACCAGAAGACAGTTCCACAGAAGAGGAACTTGATGGCTGAAAGCTCTGGCCCCTGTTCTAATTTTGGAGACTTTAGGAACTACAAGTAAGCCTTTATTTTGAGAGCGAAGAGCTCTAGCAGGACAGTATGTTTAATGAAGTCGGCAGGTCTAATGATGTCCCCAGGACCAGACTCAAATCCAGGGGGGACCGAGCTTGTGGGGGCTGCACCAAGGCTCTGGAACAGCCTCGGGACATTAGATCTGCCCAGACCCTGGAGGTTTTTATGTCCTCATTGAAGACTCAGCTTTTCTCTCTGGCTTTTGAATCAAACTGAGCAAGACATCCTTTTATTGTATGTTTATGTGTTCTGTCTTATATTATTGCATGATGTCTACTGTTTTATTTATTGTCCAGAACAGCACTTGTCAACTGTTGGGTGTTTTAAACACGCTTTATAAATAAAGTTTGAGTTGAGTTTGAAGGCTCTGTTAGAAGTGAGGAAACAAAGTCAATGTGCCGCTCCTCTTCCTGGAATGAACCCCAGCTTGAGAACGTCTCCCTCCTCTCTCTACTCACACACACACACACACACACACACACACACACTTCCTTGTTCCTCCCCTTCAGATCTACCGTGTGAGGATGAGTGTAACCAACATGGCGGTGAAGTGCAGCAGCTGACAGGCCACATTCACTGCACACACACATGTTGTTGAGATCAGACCTCAGACCAGTTTCACTTCTCACAAAGTGAAACTCAGACAGTCGTCGTCGCTGAGAGGTGAAATGGCGCAGAAAGGAGTTCAGCTGGACCGGGAGACCTTGTCTTGTTCCATCTGTCTGGATCTACTGAAGGATCCGGTGGCTCTTCAATGTGGACACAACTACTGCATGAAGTGTATTGGAAGCTTCTGGGATGAGAAGGAGATCCACAGCTGCCCTCAGTGTAGGCAGACCTTCATACCGAGGCCTGTCCTGCAGAAAAACACCATGTTGGCAGATCTGGTGGAGGAGCGGAAGAGGACTGGACTCCTAGCTGCTCCTGCTGGTCTCTGCTATGCTGGACCTGAAGATGTGGCCTGTGATTTCTGCACTGGGAGGAAACTGAAAGCCCTCAAGTCCTGTCTGGTGTGTCTGGCCTCTTTCTGTGAGAAACACCTCCAGCCTCATCATGAATCAGCAGCATTTAAGAAACACCGGCTGGTGGAGCCCTCCAACAAGCTCCAGGAGAACGTGTGCTCTCGTCATGATGAGGTGATGAAGATGTTCTGCCGTACTGATCAGCAGTGTATCTGTTATCTCTGCTCTGTGGACGAACATAAAGGCCACGACACAGTCTCAGCTGCAGCAGAAAGGACCGAGAGGCAGAGAGAGCTGGAGGGGAGTCGACTAAACATCCAGCAGAGAATCCAGGACAGAGACAAAGATGTGAAGCTGCTCCACCAGGAGGTGGAGGCCATCAACCACTCTGCTGATAAAGCAGTGGAGGACAGTGAGGAGATGTTCACGGAGCTGATCCGTCTCATGGAGAGAAGACGCTCTGACGTGAAGCAGCAGGTCAGATCCCATCAGGAAAGGGAAGTGAGTCGAGTTGGAGAGCTTCAGGAGAAGCTGCAGCAGGAGATCAGTGAGCTGAAGAGGAGAGACGCTGAGCTGGAGAAGCTCTCACACACAGAGGATCACAACCAGTTTCTACACGACTACCCGTCACTGTCACCACTCAGTGAGTCCACACACTCATCCAGCATCAACGCCCGTCCTCCTCGCCGCTACTTTGAGGACGTGACGGCGGAGCTGTCAGAAGTCAGAGATGGACTACAGGAAGTTCTGACACACAGATGGACAAACGTCTCACTGGCAGGGACTGAAGTGGATGTTTTACTGCCACCACCAGAACCCAAGACCAGAGCTGGATTCTTGAAATATTCACGTGAAATCACACTGGATCCAAACACAGCAAACACACGTCTGTTATTATCTGAGGGGAACAGAAAAGCAACATGGAGTCAAAACCAGTCTTATTCTAGTCACCCAGACAGATTCAATAATTGTTATCAGGTCCTGAGTAGAGAAAGTGTGACTGGACGTTGTTACTGGGAGGTGGAGTGGAGAGGAGGTGTAGTTGGTGTATCAGTCGCATACAAGAGTATCAGCAGAGCAGGAGGAGGGAAACCATGTGCGTTTGGATACAATGATAAATCCTGGTCTTTAGATTGTTACAATAACAGTTATAACTTCTGGTACAACGATGATAAAACTCCCGTCTCAGGTCCTCAGTCCTCCAGAGTAGGAGTGTTCCTGGATCACAGAGCAGGTATTCTGTCCTTCTACAGCGTCTCTGAGACCATGACTCTCCTCCACAGAGTCCAGACCACGTTCACTGAGACCCTCTATGCTGGACTTTATGTTTATTTTGGAAGTAGTGGTGAGATCTGTAAACTCAACTAGACAGAAGTCATTTAAGAGCTGAATGACTTCACCTTCCTCCTCCTCTTCTCCCCTTTCTCCTCCTCTCCCCATCTCACCCCTCCTCTCCTCCTCTCCCCTCTCCCCCTCCTGCTCTCCCCTCTCCCCCTCCTCCTCTGCTTAGCGATGTACTTCTATGTCCTCCTCCTCTCCCCCTCTCCCCCTCCTCTCCCCCTCCTCCTCTGCTTAGCGATGTACTTCTATGTTCTCCTCCTCTCCTCCTCTCCCCCTCCTCCTCTGCTTAGCGATGTACTTCTATGTTCTCCTCCTCTCCCCCTCTCCCCCTCCTCTCCCCCTCCTCCTCTGCTTAGTGATGTACTTCTATGTTCTCCTCCTCTCCCCCTCCTCTCCTCCTCTCCCCCTCCTCCTCTGCTTAGCGATGTACTTCTATGTTCTCCTCCTCCTCTCCTCTCCCCCTCCTCCTCTGCTTAGCGATGTACTTCTATGTTCTCCTCCTCTGCTTAGCGATGTACTTCTATGTTCTCCTCCTCTCCCTCTCCTCCTCTCCCCTCCTCTCCTCCTCTCCCCCTCCTCCTCTGCTTAGCGATGTACTTCTATGTTCTCCTCCTCTCCCCCTCCTCCTCTGCTTAGCGATGTACTTCTATGTTCTCCTCCTCTCCCCCTCCTCCTCTGCTTAGCGATGTACTTCTATGTTCTCCTCCTCTCCCCCTCCTCCTCTGCTTAGCGATGTACTTCTATGTTCTCCTCCTCTCCTCCTCTCCTCCTCCTCCTCTGCTTAGCGATGTACTTCTATGTTCTCCTCCTCTGCGTGGCTCTTTGGTGGAAACCAGCAGACCTCCTTAATCCCAGCTGCTTTGTTTTCTTTCTCTACGTTAGTAAAGAAATCTAGAATCCCACGTAGAAAGTGATTGTGTGATGAAATCATTGATCCTTTAACAGACTTCACTGATGAGATCTGTGGACACACTGAAGCTTTCCATGATGAATAAAGCAGCGTGAACAAAGTGCTTCCTCCTCGTCTTCATTCCAGGGTGTCATACAAAGCTGCTGGAGAAGAAGCTGAGTTCAATCCTGACAAGAACACACATATTGTTCTTCTGGTTCTGGTTCTGTTGGTTTTCATGCAGAGGAACGTTCAGAATGAGGCCGTCATGTTGGTTATCATAATAATAATAATAATAATAATAATAATAATAATAATGGACCAGTCTGCGTTTGGCATATATATATCAGGCCGGAGGTACACAAGTATGAAATGCAGGACCACTAGATAGACTGAAGAACTCTTTTTTCCCCACTGCCATGAGACTCTTAAACAGCCGATAGGACTACAATCAGGGACTACAGTTTGAACATGCAGAATTGCACTGTTTACAGTTACACCTGAGGAGAGAAAACCAAAACACACACATACACTCTCTCTCTCTCTCTCTCTCTCTCTGTTTTCCCCAGAGTCCCTGTGCTTTCTCATCGAGTCATAATGACTAAGCATGTAATCATTTTAAAACTTCACATTTTTTTCTCGTGGAAAGGCTTTCTAATGTAGAGAAAAAATAGTCTAGTGCATGCGGCGTTTGGTTGAAGCTTACAGCATTAAGGTGCTGACTTCAACAATAAGATAAATAAAGACTAAACCAAATCAAGACCTCCTTTTAGAGCCGAACAACTACACGGTTGCACAACACTTCCGGTGAAAATGGTCGAATGTTTGATGGGCGGTTGTCGTTAAATCTATTAAAAGCACAAATTGCTGATTTTTTATGTGTGGCTTTAAACGTAACATCAACGCACGAGCCAATCACAAGTTTGCAACTCGTCAGTAATCCAGAGGAGAAGAAGAAGAGCCAATCACAACGCACGACGTCTTTGCCGTAAAGTGTGTAGCGTTGACGTTCTAAGGAACTGCCGCACGAGCTCTTCAGTAGAGATTGTTTCGGACTGTTGTTGTTGTCAGCAGCGGTAAGTGTCACGTCTAATACACATTATTTGTCAGCAGCGGTAAGTGTCACGTCTAATACACATTATTTGTCAGCAGCGGTAAGTGTCACGTCTAATACACATTATTCGCATGTATGCCACATGTGATTTATAGAGGAGAAAGTTAAAACTAACAGATACAGCTGGCCAGATGTAGCTAGCTCAGTAGCCTGCTAGCATTTAGCCACACAGTCATGCACAGTGACGGACAGACTGTAATAATAATAATAATACGGCGTGACAACTATAATAATAATAATAAGGTATTACTATGTTCTGTGGACCTTCTTAAGAACTAAACTGAGGGATTCGCACTCCCTTCCTGTGTTGGATCTCGTGCTCTTTTTATGCTTCATTTGTTTTCTTTTGATCTTTGATACACCTACGCACGTTTGTGTTTTACGGTTTTAATTTGTAGCATATTCTATCCCCTTTCTCATGCATATTGTTGATTATTGATGCTTGGTGTTCTCAGATGTCTTAATGTATTTTTATTTATTTTTAGCCTATTGTAAACAACGTGACCTTAAATAGTCGAACTATTTCCCCTACGCACAAACATGTGCACATTGAAACCCATTCAAATCACTATTTTTGATCCTGCTCGATTAATAAGTATAAAAGTAGAACACATGCATCCTTCCCTTTTTCTGCTTCATTTCAGGCCTGTGGCTTTAAGTGTGAGCTCTGAGGAATTTCTTTCCGATTACGCCATTTTGACCATATATGGCAAATTGAGGGAAAAACATATTTTCCCGATAAAGCACTATATCCTACCCCTCCTCTCTCCATACAAGCTCTGTGGCATTGGGTACCTGTGTGTGTCGGAATGTATGCATGTGAGTGTGCGCACGTGTCTACAGCGTGCACGTTTTGCATAAACGCGCAGGTAGCTTTAAAGTGGCAAATATGTAAAACACACATCTACACAGGGGCCCCTGCACAGCGGCTGTGTCTATATATATAAAAATAAATAAATATCTAAATAATAGGGGTGTTACGGTACACAAAAATCTCAGTTCGGTACGTACCTCGGTTTTGAGGTCACGGTTCGGTTCATTTTCGGTACAGTAAGAAAACAAAATGCAAAATATAAATATGCTAGTTACTTTTGTGCTTTTAACAGTAGGAACATGCACTGGAGCTAGAATGCTGCTCAAAAATATAAATACAAGTATTTAAAATATTTATTTAAAAAATAAAAATAAATAAAAATAACACTGTTTCTTTAAAAAATATATAAATATATAAATTTTCTCCATCTGATGTGCAAAATTTAACAGTTGCAACACTATCAGTTTCAAGTTGTTGCTCAGATTAAATAACATGAATAAGGCTCAGACTAAAAATAAATACAAATAACAGACAAATATTTTCTCCATCTGATGGTGCAAAATTGAACAGGGCAGGGAGAGGCGGTTTAAACGCGGTGGGGAGCAATGTTTGCACTAACGTTACGCTCGTCTTTCTCCTCGTTGTAGCGATGTTCACGTGGGGGTGGTGCCGTTTCAAATGCGTCAACAGGTTTGACGTGTTGCCAGAAATATACCCGACCTCACATGAACAATGTCGGCAAACCGCTTTGGTTTTATCAACCTCTCTTTGTCCCTGTTTGTATCTCACCGGGAAGCCGAAGTGTTCCCAAACGGGAGACCTTAATGTCGCGGGAGGGTCCTCCAACTCTGGCTTGTTGCCAACGCTAGCGGCATTAAGGTACGTGTCCACAGGGGCGATTTTAAACGCGAGTGGACGCGCCGCTTCCCAGTATTGCACGCTTGGTGGGCTGCCACTAGAGGATGATTGACAGGCGCTCTCCTTCAAACAACACATTTTTGCGAGCGTTCGCGAGCGTTCCCGAGGCGGCGAGTCGAGCCCGGCGCCTCTGATTAGCATAAAGTAGCTGCATGTGCGGCTGCAGCATCCTCCACACATGCGGTCCTCTACTTAATATGTCCGTATGGAAACTCGTTCGGTACGCCTCCGTTCCGAACCGAGCACCCCTTACCGAAACGGTTCAATACAAATACATGTACCGTTACACCCCTACTAAATAATAATAAAAAAGTATGTGTGTGTGTGTATATATATTTACACCTAATATATATATATATATATATATATATATATATATATATATATATATATTTACACCTAATATATATATATATATATATATATATATATATATATATATATATATATATACACACACACACACATACTTTTTTATTATTTATATATTTATTTATTTTATATATACTGTAGCCTATATATATATATATATATATATATATATATATATATATATATATTAGAGGTGTAACGATTCATTAGATTAATCGATGAATCGATTGTCAGTCCTATAGATTGATTAAATCGATCTGCTAAAATAAATAAATAGAATGAATCGTTTTGGCTTCACCAATAAACAATATAAATGTGTTTGATCGGATGAATCGTGATTCTTACTTATGATTAATGTTTTAATATGCTTAAGACTCTGTCCCCTGCCAGCATGTAATCTATTGAAAAATATTAAAAATAACTGAGCAATGTTTAATTACATTTTTGTATTCAGCATAAAATATTATGCAGGACTAATTTTGTATAGAATAAATGTTATTTTTTCACCTTTCAGAAGAATACTGATAGTCTCACTCGCATTATTGGATTTTTATTTAATGGATCAAGAATTTTGGTTACAAGTTACTGAATCGAATCGTGGTTTCCAGAATCGAATCGTTACAAAAAAAATCATCCTTGAATCAAATAACCAACTACTGTATCGTTAATCGAATCAAATCGCTGTGAACCAAAGATTCACACCCCTAAATATATATATAAAATGCAGGTGCATTTTGCATGAAAGTTACGGTCGCTGTGAGAATGAAAACAGACCCCGACCTCGTTTACACAGGTGCAGCACAGTGCCTGTCAGTGCAGAGGAGGAGAGCTTCTCATTTCTTACCTGGACCATGGCGAGGTACTACACCACTGAGGATGCGCTCGATATCAGGGAGCCCGTGGAGCCCATGGAGCCTGAGCTCATAAAGCCAGAGCCTATAGAGCATGAATCCATAGAGCACGATCCCACAGGGACGGAGCCCATTGAGCACGACTCCAATACCTCCGTTTTGGACTCAGACGCAGCTGGTGAGGAAGAGGAGTACCTCCCGGAGCCTGGCTCCTCCTCCACCAGGTCCACTGACTCATCTGACGGTGGGGAAGGGGAGACACTACCGGAGAAGTCATGGAAGTCCAAAAACGGAGAGATCACCTGGGCACCCACAAATTCCGTGTCCCTCCACTTTAACCCTCCAGGCACAGGACTAACCCCAGGACCCACCCGCTATGCCGTGGCCAGAGTTTGTGAGGTGATTGACAGTTTTGATTTATTTATCACCACAGAGATCACAAAACTTGTCACTGACCTGCATGGGAGAAGGACTCTCCCCGACTGGAAGGACCTCGATGCCACCACCGTGCGGGCTTACTTTGGATTCCTTCTGTTGGCCGCCGTCTATCGGTCCCGCGGCGAAGCGGTCCGCAGCCTGTGGGATGATCAGACGTGCCGGCATATCTTTCGGGCGACCATGTCTGTCAAAACTTTTGAGTTGATCAGTAGGATGCTGCGTTTTGACAACCGGCTGTCCAGACCGAAGCGCCGGGGAGTGGATAAGATGGCTGCGGTCCGGGCAATGTGGGATCCGTGGACTGCCAGGTTCCCTCTGATGTTCAATCCGGGTGTGGACATTTGTGTGGACAAGCAGCTCGTGCCATACCGGGGAAGCTGCGAATTCCGGCAATACATGCCCATGAAGCTGGCCAAGTATGGCATAAAAATGTGGGTCACTTGTGATGTAGAAACGTCATATGCCTGAAGGCTTTCTGTTTACACCCGCCGATCACCTGGTGCGCCGGTAGAACAAAACCAAGGAAAGCGGGTCGTGTTGGACATGACGGAGGGGCTGAAAGGGGTGACCGTCACGTGTGATAATGTTTTTTCCTCCTTCGGGCTGGCAGAGGAGCTGCTCCGGAGGAAGAACACCATGGTCGGCACTATGCGTCAAAGCCGTGTAGAGCTTCCCCCTGAGCTCCTGATGGTACAGCGGAGAGAGAACCTCTCCTCCTGCTTTGCATTCACCGCAACTCACACCCTGGTTTCATGCGTGCCAAAGCAGGGCAAAAACAGGCTCCTGCTCAGCACCAAACACCGGGCACCAGGCATCAGCAGCGGGGTGAAAAAGAAGCCAGAGATCATAATGGATTAGAACCGCTGCAAAGGAGCAGTGGATACCATGGATGAGGTATGTTTACGCAATCCAGAAATGTATTCATACACATATACTTTAAATGTTTTTCTGAATTTATGTGCTTCTCCGAGATGTTAACTCTTTTTCTTATATATAAGCAGGGCTCCAGAGTGCGACCAAAAAACAACTAAATAATGTTCCTTGGTCGCACCGGTGTGCCTAACGTTCAACTGGTCTGTTTATGTGTGTAGTGTTTTTTTCCCCACCAGCATACAGACATGAATCACCACGGTCTGAGCCAATCAGAGGCTGAGTAGGGGCGGGCCTTCCTCTCTGATTGGCTCAGACCCCGGTCTCTTCTTAGCTGAATGTTTGTGGGACAAATAAAAAATAAAGTGTAGAAGCCTTAATATACTACATATGAACCTGTAGTGATCCTTCTCCTCCTCGAGAGTCACTTGAAGAGAACTGTAGATGTTTTTCCATAAAGAAGCTGCTGTTCTCGTAACACCACCTGTCCCAGCAAAGACATGACATCGTCAGTGGAGTTAACACCGTCAACCACCATGTCCTCATGCCGAAAGACAAACCGTGCGGTCCGGACGGTTGTAGTTTTCAAGAACCGGTCATTTGATCCGGTCTCCAGTTGGCTGCGGGCGGGCCGACATTATACAATTACTGCAAAGAGTACGAGAGCCTCGAACGCTGCTTTTAGTGCCGGAGCATCGTCACTCAGAATCGAAATCGTTGAAAAGGCACCAGAAACACAACCGGTACCGGACATGATAACATTTAACACTGCTTATAATATCACCAAAGAAGAGCATTTTAAGGTTATTTTGTTTTACTGTTATTATTAAGGTTATTTTGATTTACTGTTTCTGTTGACATTTAAATTAAGAAAAATGGATTCCCGTTTATAGTCATTTACATTATGTGTTCAGAAATGACCAGAGTATATGGGAACTGTAAGCAAAGTATATTATTGGGGTAAATAAGGCGCATAGAAACATTTCAGTCGCACCCAAATGAAAAAGTGAGGCGCACAAGCGTGACCGATGTAAAGCGTTAGTGCGGAGCCCTGATAAAACACTTGTCGTCATCTTTGTCTCTGGTTCTTTTTTGTTGCAGATGATCGCTACATACAGCTGCAGGAGGAGGACCAGACAGTGGCCCTTGGCCCTTTTTTTTAACATGCTGGACATTGGTGCCCTCAACGCGTACGTCGTGTGGAGGACCATTGATCCAACATGGCATAAGGGAAAGTCCCACAAAAGGGGGCTGTTCCTGGAGGAGCTGGGGAAGAAACTGATCGCCCCACAGATAGCCCGCAGACCACGCCTCCCTCAGACACCAGGGTCTGCCAGCCTCGTCATAGAAGCTCAGGCTGGCCCCGATAACCCCGCCACGCCCAGCTGCAAGCCCACCGCCCGTATGAGGAAGCAGTGTGTGCTCTGCCCCACACGGAGAGTTGTCTTCTGCAACTGCAAACAATGTGGAAAACATGTTTGCAAGGAGCATTACAACATAATTTGCAGCTCCTGCCTCCGCTGATGTATTCTGTATGCCGTTGTTATGTTGTTGTTGTGTACATTTATAGATGTTGTTTTTGCTCTCTTTTATGTTTTATGTCATTATAAATATGTCAAAATGTTACACGGGCAATAGTTGATGTTCTTTGTTACGGCACAAACGATAATGAATATTTGATATCTGTGATTAGGACTAATACAGGTTTAAAAAATAACAAGTATAATAAGTAGAAAATCGATTTCTGCAGCTTGATTTTGATGAGCACATTTTTGTGCAAAGGGTGCATAACGCCAGTATATGACATTGAGCAAATTTTTCTCATATACCAGGCTGCAGTAATCAAATCATAAATCATCCAGTTTGCATGTAGTATGTTGAAAATAAATCATTAATTGTGTATTTTAGACCATAAAATGGAGTTGCATCACAAAACTTGGCAATTTCAGGGTTACAAATTAAATAAAAATAGCATACAATCAATCAATCAACTTCAATTGCCAGAGTTATGGTCCATTAAAAGACATATAAAAATATATAGCAACACATATACAGACAACACAAAGACCATTCAAAAAGGCAATTATTGTGACTGGTATCACAGTACTACACAGCATAATAAGATACAATACAATAATACATATTAATATTTGATATGTATGATTAGTAGGGGTGGGTAAAAATATTGATACGGCAATATATGGCGATACTTTGCCACCCAATGCAATTTTTCAACTCCATCGATTTTTTTTTTTTTTTTTTTAAGAAAGATTCATGTTTAGACGTGTTGTGAATGCAGTACTTTATCCTTTTTCATTTTATTTTCAATAGTTATTCCAGTGAATTTGACGTAACGTGAGGATGCTATTCTAATGATTTTGTGTCTTGTTTCTCTCAGTCATAATGTCAGAACCCTCTCTTCTGGTTCTGTATGGGAGCCAGACCGGTACGGCCCAGGACACGGCCCAGAGGATAGGACGGCAGGCTCAGAGGAGGCATCTGCAGGTCCAAGTGTTGCCCCTGGACAACTACAACGTGGTGACTACTATGGTGTTATTAAGGAGAGCAAGGAGAGGAGATTATTTTAAAGTCGCAATACCAGATCCAAGGATTGAACCCCTTTTGTTTGTGAACGTTAAAATCGACATAAATCACATGGATTACGGTGTGTGTTTCCTCTCATTGAACAGGCCAACTTGATCTCAGAGTCTCTGGTTGTTTTTGTGTGCGCCACCACTGGCCAAGGCGACCCTCCAGACAATATGAAGGTAATAAAAGCATGCTTTTTGGTTACCTTTTCAGTTAAATATCTTGCATTATTAGTGTTGTTCTGATCTTTTTTATACCAGACCTTACATTTTACACGGAAACAAGAAAACCCATGAGTTTGTCTATGTGTGAGCCTGGGACTGGTGTTTTACTGACCGTCTTATTTCTTCACAGAACTTCTGGAGATTTGTCTTCAGGAAGTCTTTGCCTGTTGGTTCTCTGGGTCGTTTGGACTGTGCTGTACTGGGCTTGGGGGACTCGTCCTATCCTAAGTCAGTACATTCTCACAGCAGGGGTGTGCGAATGTACTGGGCTTGGGGGACTCGTCCTATCCTAAGTCAGTACATTCTCACAGCAGGGGTGTGCGATATGGCAAAAACATCATATCGCAATTTTTTCAGGCAGGATCACGAGCAATGATCTTATCACGATTCTTTTTCTTGTTGGTTTGTAAGACTATTAACCAAACTAATTTCCCTATTTAAACAAATATAGCCCTACAAGGTAACAAAACTGGAAGAATAACAGACCATTTCGGCCAAAGTACCTTTTCGAACAGATTTGAATCAAATTTGCAAGTGCAATTCTGCAAAGTATGAACATTCAACAAGAATTTTAAAAGGTAAAACAACACTATAAATAGAATTCTTTTTAGGGACCAACTCTTCCGTGTTGTCCTCCTTGCCGCTTGTGCGCCGTTTACAAGCTGTCCGTTATCCCGAGAGAGGTCGCAATATTCACAGAAAAAAGCAGCTAAAATAAACTCGCAATTTTGCTACTTTATAAAGCCGCAGATTTGCTAGTTTTAAAATAGTAAATTTGCTACTTTATTATAGCGGTCATAGAGGAAGTAAACACGTTGCTTGACCTGATGTTTGCCGTTGCTCTGACAACAAGTGACAGCTACGGCTACACCTACCTAACCACCTGATCAATAAACACCCATAAGATGACAATTTGACCCGTATCAATAAAACCAACAATAAGCATCAACAGCCGTCACCCTAAGGTCCTTAACGAGGCGTTGTCACACGTTGGCATGGATTCATTAGAAAGATAACTGTACGTATATTCATGGCACGCTAGCTAGCATAAATGCCGGTTGTTTGTTAGCTTTGTAAAAAAGTAGCCTATCTCTTGGCTCCGTTTTTTTCATACAGTGGCTCTAATGCGCCGTCGTACAGACGAGCAGCAGAATATCTGCTGCAGCACGATCCAACGGCCCAGACGTGCAAGACTTCTGCGTTGCACGTTTCCGTGTGTGCGCTGTAGCACGATACTAACAATCTCTCTGTAAAGGAAGATAGCAGAGCGATTTGAGACATTTTGATCATTCACAATTTTGATCATTCACAATCTAATATCGTCATATGGCACACCCCTATCTCACAGTGTATATTCACACTGACTCATGGTCTGAATAAAATAATCAACCACATTCATCCACAGGTTCAATTTTGTGGGCAAGAAGCTTCATAAGCGCCTCCAGCAGCTGGGGGGCAATACGCTGCTGCCTGCTGGGCTGGCAGACGACCAACACGACCTGGGGTAAGAAACAACGAGGAGCATATGGAACCAATAACTACTTTATATATGTATGCATGTATGTGAGTAAGTCAAATCCCCCATGGGTGGTCTTATGTGTCCACCTTCAAGCTCAGGCCTGGGAGCCTGACGGCTCCCCCCACTATCTTAGCTGTTCCCCAGGCAGAGCTCACCTGGACAGAGACCTCCAATGTTGGTCCTGGACTCTGCTGGAGCCACTGTCCCAGTTTAGGGGTTACAGCCTCGAGTGCTCGATTACCACCGGCCGGTCTCCCGGTATCTCCTCCTGGTCCTCCTCCTGGTATCTCCACCTGGTCCTCCTCCCGGTATCTCCTCCTGGTATCTCCACCTGGTCCTCCTCCTGGTCCTCCTCCTGGTATCTCCACCTGGTCCTCCTCCTGGTATCTCCTCCCGGTATCTCCACCTGGTCCTCCTCCCGGTATCTCCTCCTGGTCCTCCTCCCGGTATCTCCTCCTGGTCCTCCTCCAGGCTCTTGAGACTGTGCTGTGAGACAGGAAACCTTCTTGTGACCTCACGTATGGATGTGGATCCAAAAAGGAAGGAGGGAATGCAATAAACGCTCCAATTGCGTTTTCTTACTTCCGACTGGGTTTGTGTTTGAAACAGGTCGGACGCTGTGATCGATCCGTGGCTCACAACGTTTTGGGACAAAGTGTTTGCTCTGTATCCGTCTTTGTCTGAAACGATTCCACTGAGGGAAGATCAACTGTGAGTATCCTCTTGATTTGACACAGAATCATCATTTTAGTTGACATTTTCATAGAAATGTAGTGTTTTTTTGCTCAATTCTTATGGCAGGCTCCCTCCAACATACACATTCCACTTCCTGGATGATTTGACAGAGAAGACAGGAGAGAGGCCGAGGATTCCCACGGACCGAGGTGTCCCCCCCCAATCCCAGCCCTTTCCTGCCAGACTAGTGTCCAATAGGAGAGTAACAGAGCCGTCACACTTTCAGGATGTGAGACACATCCAGTTTGATATCACAGGATCCAACATTAAGTAAGTGACCCGAGTCTCGTTAACCCGTTGACCCGTCGTACGTTAATCTGACGCTAGTTCAACATGTCACTTTCATGTAGAAATCCGTCCAGGAACCTTTCTGTAACATTTTGAACACAAGTCTGAGTTGATGTCGCATGAACACAGACTGCATCATGTAGAGACGTAGTAAACCGGGACTAGGATTTAAAGACAGCGGTGGTTAACCCCCAGGAGAAGCATCTTTGTAGTACTGTATTAGAACTACAACCAGTGAAGAAGTCCAGCTAGTAACAAGTGTAAAGCAACAGACATGGTCTTCTTCCATTCTCTTGTGTTAAACAAGAGTTACTGTCATGTTAACTTTTAGGGCCCTAGTTTCGTGGCGCAGCGCAGGGTGGCGGAGCCGGCGTAATGCAAGTTTCGACCCGTGCAGCCTTGCGTACGGTCAGTTTGGCAGTTTGGTGGATCGCCTGCGCCAAGATGGGTGTGGCGGCGCAGCAGGGGGAGGCGTCACAGATTCAGCTTGGCGTAGCGGAAGTTTCGTGGCAAACCCCGCCAGCTCCAACCTGGTCTACTCTTGGCTGAAGGCGCAAATAAAGTACATTCATTCAAGGCGAATCACAGCCTGCGCGAGCCTGCGCGAGCCTGCGCGAGCCTGCGCGAGCCTGCGCGAGCCTGCGCAAGCCTGCGCGAGCCACGAAACTTGCAAAGTCCAGGCGGACACACCCCGTCAGCGTGGCGCAGGTGCGCTGAGAGCTGACTGCGCCTGGTCTACAGAACTAGGGCCCTTAGACTCATTAAAGCTGCATGCTTAAACCTGATGATGTTAATGTGTCTTAAAGTGATAGCGTATCTAATTCCTCTCTCCATTAGATAAGCTGCCGGTCTAAAGAATGGACTTTAATTACAGTTACTGTCCTGTAGATCAGTTCAATCACAGTGTGTTTCTGTCATAAAGTATACAGTAGAATAAACCAAGACTGGTTTTAAAGGTCACAGTGAAATCTGACGACATCAATATGAACTTTACCCAAATAAATGTGATTTGTATATATTTATTCTGTATTTATTCTAGCAAAATGAGGATACAGTGTCTGTTATAAAAAAAACAAAAACAAAAAAACAAATGTGTTTACAGAAATACTTCTTTCTAAAGTATATTCTTTCTACAGACTATGTCATAATCCTAAAACTCTATGTGTACCCTTTCATCAGTATGACATTACTAAAAAATGTAATAATTATTCCAAAATAAAAAATAAAAATAAAATAATAAAATTAAATTAAAATAATAAAAAGCCAAATTATTTGGGGGGGGCTTGGGAACAATTTATTATTATTATTTATTTATCCAGCCCCTAAAATAGACCTAACAACGTCACTGGGTGAATGTATCAATAGACACATTTAGCTGCTAGCCATGTCTACTTGTATCTTCCCCCAACAATAACACTAATAACATTGAAGCCTATCAATAGAATATAGAAATATATTTTATTCTTCTGTCTTTATAGTTGGGACACGTACCCATACATGTATTTCTAATGTTAATGTGGTCACTGACTCTGATCTTGTTCAAATGAGCTTTTCTTTTGGACTTTTAGTTTTGAGATATTCTGTTACTTTGTTCTATCTGTAATATTTATGTTTACAATGCCAGATATGAATAATATGTAATATAATAATATTCATGCTGAATCTAACAGGTCATTAAGTTGAACCTCTTCATGGTTGCTAAGTGTGTTGGTGTAATCTCTCTGTTAAATCGCTGCACAGGTTCTCTGCTGGTGATGTGGTGATGATGCGTCCATGTAACACACCAGAGGACGTCCAGTACTTCTGTCAACTACTGAGATTAGATCCAGATGCCAGGTTCATCCTCAGGGCCTCAGACAACACTGCAGGTAGGAGTCTGTGTCCCACAAGCAAGTCCACTCACGCCTGAATAGAGATGAAAGAGTATAATAGAATAGTAACTTTAGCTCTGTCATTAACACCTCTGTGACCTACTTCAAATAAACTCTGTGAAATAATAATCAGTACATTGATAGAAATGTAGAAATGAAAAAATGTCTTTGAAATTATTCAAGAAATTGATCAAATTCAACCTGATGATTATATGCTTTTAAAAAGTATTATTAATTTATTTTTACCGATTACACTTTCATTTCATTAAAGTCCCAGTCGGCAACATTTTTTTGATCATATTCACTGAAGCCGACACTATGCACCGATAAAACAACATAAATCATCCGGTTTTAGAAAAAAAAAGCACGTGCACGTAGAGCCTGTTGTTTGTTTTGCAAAGATCCGACAGCGGATCATCCTGTCCAATCAGCACGCAGGGCTGTGTTCGTGCACACGGAGCCCCTCCCCCCTCGGGTTGTTTCACTATCGCAGGGGGGAGGTGGAGGGAAGGAGCAACAAGCTTCGAATTCCTCATTAAAAACTGAAACAAGGAGGTCCAAATCAACCAAGTAAAATAAAACACCGGTGAAAAAGAAGGAAAAAAGAAAGATGGCGACGGTGCCCGTGATAAAACCAGAGTCAACATCGGACCTGCGTTTCAAAGGTGGCGTGATCTAAGGGATTTCAAAGGGCACGAAGTCGAGGGGGAGGAGCTCGGTGGTCATGGGGGAGGAGCCATCCACCAGACTTGCCGATTGGGACTTTAATTATTTTGTTTCATGACTCTTTTTCACGAGGTCATATATTTTCCTAATTCCACTTTCCATGATATGAATCAATCGTTGCTTCCTCACCTTTTAGAGAGGAGGCGGGGCTTACCTCCATGTAGACACCAACCTTGGGTCGATGACACAAAAGCAGAATCCAGATATCCATTTTCAGTTTTTCAAAAGGAATCCGATTGGATGTCGGATTTGGAATTGGATTAAATGAGTTTTTCCAAAAAGAAAATTGGATTCTGAAATCGGATTAGATCACGAAATCCAATCCTGGTTTTGATTTGGATCAGAACATCAGCCTGTGTGATTGGGATGACTCCAAGCAGAAGGGTGGACTCAGAGTGGAATTCAGCTAAAGAACATCATAAAACTTTAAAATTGGTAAACACATGAAAGCAGTTTGACTCCAGCTTTAAGAGAGCACATCACAGAGGCAGACACCCGTCAGCATGGGACCCTGACTGGTCTGTGGACAGGGGTTAGCATGGGACCCTGACTGGTCTATGGACAGGGGTCAGCATGGGACCCTGACTGGTCTGTGACACCTTTCTATCAGAACCAGCATGAACTTATTCAGCGGTTTGAGCTCCAGTAGCTCGTCTGTTGGATCGGACCACACGGGTCAGCCTTCATTCATCAAAGAGCCTTGGCCCCCCATGACCCCGTCCCAGGTTCACCAGTTTTCCTCCTTGGACCACTTTTGATAGGAACTGACCCCTGCAGACCAGGAACACCCCACAAGACTAATACAAGTTACTATCGCAGACCTCTGGGGGACCACAGACAGTCTCTGGTTTCTCCACATAGTCTGGTCTGGTCTCTGGACTAATGTGAGCTACTATCTAGACCTCTGGGGGACCACAGAGGTCTAGATAAAATAAATCAATCAATCAAATACAACGAGAAGAGACAACACACACTCAACACATTACACAATTAGGTATGTCAGTAATGTTCAAGTCGTCTCCAGTCCAGTTAATGGTCACAGGGATGCGATCTGAAGGCCTTTTTTCTCATTTCCTGTCCCCGTCTTATCAGTTCCAGCCAGGCTTCCGCAGCCCTGCACCATACGACACCTGGTGGAGAGCTTCCTGGACATCTCCGCTGTGCCTCGCCGCTCCTTCTTTGAGATGCTGTCTACCTTCGCCACCGATGAGTTAGAGCAGGAGAAGCTGGTGGAGTTCAGCTCAGCGGCGGGCCAGGACGAACTGCACAGCTACTGCAACCGTCCTCGACGCACCGCGCTGGAGGTGAGAGTCACTGCTGGGCCCGGAGCGTCACTAAATCGAAAAAATTGATTTCGCTTTTTTTCTCATTTTAAAGCCTGTGTGTGTAGGATTTCATCTAATTATAGCATCTTTTTAACCCATTTGTACCGGATGCTGCGTGGCGCAACATTGCCGACTCGTCGCCGTCCCCATGACGCATGCAGCATGTGGTGGGTCTTGTAGATATTTTGGAACATTGTTGACGAACATTGGTTCGTCAACAATGACATCAATCAATCAGGAATACATGTGCGTGTAAACAAGCGCACTTGTATGCCTGATTGATTGGCGTTGTTGTCGACGAATCGTATGACGTTTTGTTGGTCGCGTGGTTTTGGAGTATCAACGGGACCCACCACATGTGCACTTGAACCAATGACAGTACACTACATGCTGCATGCGTCATGGGGATGGCGACGAGTCGGCAATGTAGCGCGCAGCAGCCGGCGAGAGGGGCAACGCTGTGCCACGCAGCAACAGGTACAAATGGGTTATTTACCAATCTCTGCAACTTTTCCTCAAACGTCCTACATCAGATGTCAGGATGGCGAGCACCTTAAAGTTTCTACTTTCTGTTGGTTATATTGTCTGCCATTTAATATGGAAGGTGTGTTTCCTGTTTACTGATCTGGATCACAGATGATAGCTCTCTACCTGGGGCCCGTTTCACAAAGCAGGTTCAACAAACTCTGAACCAAACCTGAACTCTGAGTTGACCAACTCTGAGATGGGCAACTCTGAGTTTTCGGTTTCAGAACAGTGGTTTTGAATTAGTTCACTCAACTCTGAGTATGTAAACTCTGAGTTACACGCGTGCCTGCCGACTCTACAAAGCCATCATCAATGGAGCTCCGATACTACGATTCACCATGGCAACGGGGAGAGCGTCATTAGATATTACTGAGTGTTTATGTAGAAAACGAGCACATCCTGAGAAAGCGGAGCAACGTAACTGCAGCAAAGTAGCGATAGTTGGCGTGACAGACATTTACTGCCCGATCTAATGTGTATAACTGAATGAAACAGTCTATTGATCTAAAGGTAATAAATCTTTATTTTTGGCCTTGCAGAGCAACACTGTGGTGTAATGGTTAGCAACGCCGCCCACTCCCTTAGTTCACAAAGTTGCGCACTGAATGAATTATCATTTTCATTGGGTGTAATCCCCCCAGGCACAGAAAGAAAGTGGCGTCAGTTGAAAATTAAGCATAAGAATATTGCGCAAATACGTTGACTAAGGCATATGATTTTAATCATATTTCACATATTAAACAGTAAATATAAGCAGGTATTTCAACACAGAAATGTACTTAAACATTTCATAAATCTCCTGTCGCAAAAACACGACCTCCGCAAAGAATCTGGTTGCAGGTTATGTCCCCGACATGAAATGTTGAAAATGTCGGAGAATATTGTTTAGATATTATCTAATGTGATTGAAAGGAAAGGGAATCAAAATCCTCTCCCGACGCAAAGCTGCTAGAATCACTTTTATTTCCATATAACCGTTAACCGTTACACCACAGTGTTGCTTAGCAAGTCTGAAAATAAAGACTTATTACCTTTAGATCAATAGACTGTTTCATTCAGTTATACACATTAGATCGGGCAGTAATTATCTGCCACGCCAACTATCGCTACTTTGCTGCAGTTACGTTGCTCCGCTTTCTCAGGATGAGCTCGTTTTCTACATAAACACTCAGTAATATCTAATGACGCTCTCCCCGTTGCCATGGTGAATCGTAGTATCGGAGCTCCATTGATGATGGCTTTGTAGAGTCGGCAGGCACGCGCGTAACTCAGAGTTTACATACTCAGAGTTGATTGAACTAATTCAAAACTGCTACGGTTCTGAAACCGAAAACTCAGAGTTTCCCATCTCAGAGTTGTTCAACTCAGAGTTCAGGGTTAGGTTCAGAGTTTGTTGAACCTGCTTTCTGAAACGGACCCCTGGTCTCTCTGTGGACGACGTCTCTGATATCATACGCTTGCTGTTGGATTATTCCTAACGCTACATTTCATTTGACATTCATCAAAGTGACTCGGTCAGACGGTCGAGCTGGTGATTTTAATCACATCAAATACAATGTGGTGTTGTTTGCTGACAGCCCAAGTGTGTGTCGTGTTTAAACATGATGTGAGAGCTTTCTGAAAATATCCAGTGTGATGATGTTACGAACAGTTTTCTACTCACCAAAACATTGCATGTATGATAAATTTTTATTTAAATCCACAACTATCCCTCCTGGAGGGTCTGCCTTACCTGGATTTGTGTTTGTAGAAAAGAGGAAGTCAAAATGTTGTTTTTATGACATGAATGGGATCATTGCTGTCTATCTGCTGCAGGCCTTAGCAGATTTCCCTCACACTACAGCAGAGATCACTGCAGACTATCTCCTGGATCTGTTCCCTGAGATCCAGCCTCGCTCATTCTCCATCGCCTCCTCTCTCCAGGTAGGCTAACCTGGATGCCCGAGGTAAAGCTGTAAATCAGCTTCATTGAGTAGTGAAGACAGACAGGCATGCTTTTCTTCTCCATGCAGGCTCACCCACACAGGCTTGAGATCCTGGTAGCTGTGGTTAGTTACAAAACCAAAATGTACAAACCCAGACGAGGTCTGTGCTCGACCTGGTTAGCCTCCCTGGACCCTGCACAAGGTCTGTCACCACACCCGCCTTCACTCCAGACGAACATACAGCGTGTTCCTCACGTCTGGGCTACTTGTAGAACCGATGCATCAACACATTGGGCGTCATGCAAGAACCACTCGTACTAACAGATCCATTCTTAAGTGTCTTATATTACTCATTTAAAATGTAGTCACACTGCATACACTAACTCATTTACTGCACACACATTTATTTACTACACACACTAACTCATTTACTACGTACACTAACTCATTTACTACGCACACTAACTCATTTACTACGTACACTAACTCATTTACTACGTACACTAACTCATTTAATACGTACACTAACTCATTTACTACACACTAATTAATTTACTACACTAACTCATTTACTGCACACACATTTATTTACTATACACACTAACTCATTTACTACGTACACTAACTCATTTACTACGTACACTAACTCATTTACTACACACTAATTAATTTACTACACTAACTCATTTACTGCACACACATATTTATTTACTGCACACACTAACTCATTTACTACACACTAATTAATTTACTACACTAACTCATTTACTACACACACTAACTCATTTACTACGTACACTAACTCATTTACTACGTACACTAACTCATTTATTACACACTAATTAATTTACTACACTAACTCATTTACTGCACACACATATTTATTTACTGCACACACTAACTCATTTACTACACACTAATTAATTTACTACACTAACTCATTTACTACACACACTAACTCATTTACTACGTACACTAACTCATTTACTACGTACACTAACTCATTTACTACACACTAATTAATTTACTACACTAACTCATTTACTACGTACACTAACTCATTTACTACACACTAATTAATTTACTACACTAACTCATTTACTGCACACACATATTTATTTACTGCACACACTCTCTCAGCCACCACTTCCTGCAGATGTTTCATATTAATTGCCTGCAAGGAATTTCAGGCTTCATTCAATTAAACTTTTTAGCCACAGGAAACAATGTATGCAGGAGGTTTTTCATTGTTAATAGTTTCACCCCAAAAAACAATCAAACCAGAAGTAGAGCAGACTGCTATATAAATGAGGCCATTTAAAATATGATCAGATATATTCACAAAGGGGTGCCGGATAGTTTAGAGTAGAGTCGGCCCCCCATGTCCCGAGGCTGAGTCCTCACTGCAACAGCACCGGGTTCCAATCTGACCGGCGGCCCTTTCTGCATGTCGTCCCATCTCCCCCCTCACTCCCATGCTGCCCTCTGAATAAAGGTAACGCCATAATAACTGACTTTTTTTACAATTTAAAACATGTGTTCACAAAAATGTAAGACTTGAATAAAGACCCATAACTAAGTCATGTTATTAACACGTGGTTCTTAAGCAGCTGAGGAAAATACTGACATTAGAGACTAAAAAACTTGATTTTGGAAAGCAGTCATGTTACAACTGTAATCCTCAGAGAGTCCTACACTTTTTAAAAACCACCACATAACTTAGAGAAGATGGACCTGCTGATTATCCGTTCCATTACATCACAAAGGTCAAGTGACATTTCTTTTACTACACTGTGTTACAGGGGAGGTGCATGTGCCTCTGTGGGTGAAGAAGGGAACCCTTAACTTCCCTAAAGAGGACTACCCTGTGATAATGGTTGGACCTGGAACAGGAGTGGCACCCTTCAGGTCGGCTATACAGGAGAGGATGGCGGAGGGAAAACATGGTGACTGACTGGCTTTGGCCCTCTTACTTTTCTAAATGAACGAGCTCATTTCATGACCCTGTCCTCCCTGTCTTCCTGCTGTTTAGCCAACGTCCTGTTCTTTGGCTGCCGCTCTGAGTCCAAAGACTTCTACTTCAGCTCAGAGTGGGAGGACTTGATGAAGATTGGAGGTCTGACCCTCTTCACTGCCTTCTCACGAGATCAGGTCAGACATGTTCAATTCAATTCAATAAAATATGCACACTTTACAATATTGTTCTGACCCCAAAAGACTCTTTACCATAAGAGGTTTAACATTAACAAAACAAGTTGGAAAGTTGGACAATAATTGAAATGTTTATTGACAGAAACATAAATTATCCCCAACCAATGTCAAAAGGCTGATGGATCAATAAACAAAGGAAAAAGGGAAACACCCGGACCAGACCAACCAACCCACAATGGGTTGTAGGATCTGGGTTCTTCCCTCTAACCTAAAACAACATAAAACTAAACCCTAACAAAACAAAGCCAGGACAATAGAACTGCCGAACCCATCAAAGGAAAAGAAACAACAAAACAGTAAACTAACTATGATCACTCAAGGAAAGCAACCGCTGAGGCCAGCTGGTGGAAGACAATGAGTGAATGGATGGGTGATGATGATGAAGATGAAGAACGATGGGTAGATGGATGGCACATCTTGGACTGTCTGGCTGACATCTCTGTCTGGACAACTGCACATCACCTCAAGCTTAACCTGAATAAAACCGAACTCCTCTTCATCCCAGGGAAAGACTGCCCTCGCATGGACCTGTCGGTCACTGTCGAGGGCATCACAGTATTGCCGTCGTCAACTGTGAGGAACCTGGGTGAAATCCTCGATGACCAACTATCCTGCACCCCCAACATCACTGCTGTGGCCTGACCCTGCAGATTTGCCCTCTACGATATCCGCAGGATTCGGACCTTCCTCACAAAGGATGCAACGCAACTCCTGGTCCAAGCACTGGTCATCTCCCGCCTTGACTACTGCAACTCTCTCCTGGCCGGACTCCCGGCCTCTGCGATTAAACCATTGCAGCGTATCCAGAACGCTGCAGCACACCTTATCTTCAATCTACCCAAATTCTCCCATGTGACCCCCCTCCTCCGTGACCTCCACTGGCTCCCTGTTGCAGCACGCATCCAATTCAAGACGATGACACTGGCCTTCAAGGCCATCAATGGAACGGCACCCATCTACCTTCAAACACTGGTCAAACCTGATGCCCCGAAGCGAGCACTTCGCTCCTCTACTTCAGCTGGCCGGCTGGTACCACCATCGCTGAAATCAAACAAATGTCGCTCAGCAAAGTCCAGACTCTTCTCTGTTCTGGCGCCTCAGTGGTGGAACGAACTCCCGACCAATGTCAGGACAGCAGAGTCATTTGCCATCTTCCGAAAAAGGCTCAAGACTCACCTGTTCAGACTGTTACTGTACTTCATCCATACCACTAACATTTGTAATATTATTATTAATAACTTAAAAACTAAAACAGGAAGATGGTGTCCACCTTGTCCACTGACAGTGTTGGCCCCCTCTGTAAGTGATGAAGGCACTATTCTATATGCTGGTGTGCCTGGTGAGGAGGACAGCTTACAGCAGGTTACATTCAGGACTTCAGCCGCTCAGTTTATGTGGTAAAATTAACAACAATGGAAGATGTGTGTGTGTGTGTGTGTGTGTGTACGTACGTACGTACGTACGTACGTACGTACTAACGGTGGATGTTGTTGTATCTCAGGAGGAGAAGGTGTACGTTCAGGAGCGTGTGAGAGACAACGCTCAGCTGCTCTGGGACCTGCTAGCCAATAGAGGAGCCAGTTTTTACATCGCTGGGTGAGTCCAAACACAGGGTATAAACTCCCCACGTATGCTCCAATCATTTAGGTCAACGCATTTCAGATCGGTCTGAAAAAAACAGTCAGGTGTTCATATCAGTGTGGATCATTCCTCCTGTTCATGGTCACAGCCAAAAAAAAACATCCATTTTATTTATGGATAAAATTTGAAGCTAATTAGGGCTCCAGCTGCCTGATATCAGTAGACTTGTCCCTCTTTCTTTTCTTTTCAGTCTGACGGTTCCTCCACTCTCATAGATTTAGGTGGGGGCGGGTTCAATTTTCACTAACCAATCACTAGAGATTATTTGTCTCCAACTGTTGACTATCGTACATCCATCCATCGTCTACCGCTTATCCTGTATTCAGAGTCGGGGGGGTGTAGAGACAGACAGGTAACCAGTCTATCACAGGGCTGACATGTAGAGACAGACAGGTAACCAGTCTATCACAGGGCTGACATGTAGAGACAGACAGGTAACCAGTCTATCACAGGGCTGACATGTAGAGACAGACAGGTAACCAGTCTATCACAGGGCTGACATGTAGAGACAGACAGATAACCAGTCTATCATAGGGCTGACATGTAGAGACAGACAGGTAACCAGTCTATCATAGGGCTGACATGTAGAGACAGACAGGTAACCAGTCTATCATAGGGCTGACATGTAGAGACAGACAGGTAACCAGTCTATCACAGGGCTGACATGTAGAGACAGACAGGTAACCAGTCTATCACAGGGCTGACATGTAGAGACAGACAGGTAACCAGTCTATCATAGGGCTGACATGTAGAGACAGACAGGTAACCAGTCTATCTGACATGTAGAGACAGACAGGTAACCAGTCTATCACAGGGCTGACATGTAGAGACAGACAGGTAACCAGTCTATCACAGGGCTGACATGTAGAGACAGACAGGTAACCAGTCTATCACAGGGCTGACATGTAGAGACAGACAGGTAACCAGTCTATCACAGGGCTGACATGTAGAGACAGACAGGTAACCAGTCTATCACTGGGCTGACATGTAGAGACAGACAGGTAACCAGTCTATCACAGGGCTGACATGTAGAGACAGACAGGTAACCAGTCTATCACAGGGCTGACATGTAGAGACAGACAGGTAACCAGTCTATCTGACATGTAGAGACAGACAGGTAACCAGTCTATCACAGGGCTGACATGTAGAGACAGACAGGTAACCAGTCTATCACAGGGCTGACATGTAGAGACAGACAGGTAACCAGTCTATCACAGGGCTGACATGTAGAGACAGACAGGTAACCAGTCTATCACTGGGCTGACATGTAGAGACAGACAGGTAACCAGTCTATCACAGGGCTGACATGTAGAGACAGACAGGTAACCAGTCTATCACAGGGCTGACATGTAGAGACAGACAGGTAACCAGTCTATCTGACATGTAGAGACAGACAGGTAACCAGTCTATCACAGGGCTGACATGTAGAGACAGACAGGTAACCAGTCTATCATAGGGCTGACATGTAGAGACAGACAGGTAACCAGTCTATCATAGGGCTGACATGTAGAGACAGACAGGTAACCAGTCTATCACAGGGCTGACATGTAGAGACAGACAGGTAACCAGTCTATCATAGGGCTGACATGTAGAGACAGACAGGTAACCAGTCTATCTGACATGTAGAGACAGACAGGTAACCAGTCTATCACAGGGCCGACATGTAGAGACAGACAGGTAACCAGTCTATCTGACATGTAGAGACAGACAGGTAACCAGTCTATCACAGGGAGACATGTAGAGACAGACAGGTAACCAGTCTATCATAGGGCTGACATGTAGAGACAGACAGGTAACCAGTCTATCTGACATGTAGAGACAGACAGGTAACCAGTCTATCTGACATGTAGAGACAGACAGGTAACCAGTCTATCATAGGGCTGACATGTAGAGACAGACAGGTAACCAGTCTATCATAGGGCTGACATGTAGAGACAGACAGGTAACCAGTCTATCATAGGGCTGACATGTAGAGACAGACAGGTAACCAGTCTATCTGACATGTAGAGACAGACAGGTAACCAGTCTATCACAGGGCCGACATGTAGAGACAGACAGGTAACCAGTCTATCTGACATGTAGAGACAGACAGGTAACCAGTCTATCACAGGGAGACATGTAGAGACAGACAGGTAACCAGTCTATCACAGGGAGACATGTAGAGACAGACAGGTAACCAGTCTATCACAGGGCCGACATGTAGAGATAGACAGGTAACCAGTCTATCACAGGGCTGACATGTAGAGACAGACAGGTAACCAGTCTATCACAAGGAGACATGTAGAGACAGACAGGTAACCAGTCTATCACAGGTAGACATGTAGAGACAGACAGGTAACCAGTCTATCACAGGGAGACATGTAGAGACAGACAGGTAACCAGTCTATCACAGGGAGACATGTAGAGACAGACAGGTAACCAGTCTATCACAGGGAGACATGTAGAGACAGACAGGTAACCAGTCTATCACAGGGAGACATGTAGAGACAGACAGGTAACCAGTCTATCACAGGGCTGACATGTAGAGACAGACAGGTAACCAGTCTATCACAGGGCTGACATGTAGAGACAGACAGGTAACCAGTCTATCTGACATGTAGAGACAGACAGGTAACCAGTCTATCACAGGGCTGACATGTAGAGACAGACAGGTAACCAGTCTATCATAGGGCTGACATGTAGAGACAGACAGGTAACCAGTCTATCATAGGGCTGACATGTAGAGACAGACAGGTAACCAGTCTATCACAGGGCTGACATGTAGAGACAGACAGGTAACCAGTCTATCATAGGGCTGACATGTAGAGACAGACAGGTAACCAGTCTATCTGACATGTAGAGACAGACAGGTAACCAGTCTATCACAGGGCCGACATGTAGAGACAGACAGGTAACCAGTCTATCTGACATGTAGAGACAGACAGGTAACCAGTCTATCACAGGGAGACATGTAGAGACAGACAGGTAACCAGTCTATCATAGGGCTGACATGTAGAGACAGACAGGTAACCAGTCTATCTGACATGTAGAGACAGACAGGTAACCAGTCTATCTGACATGTAGAGACAGACAGGTAACCAGTCTATCATAGGGCTGACATGTAGAGACAGACAGGTAACCAGTCTATCATAGGGCTGACATGTAGAGACAGACAGGTAACCAGTCTATCATAGGGCTGACATGTAGAGACAGACAGGTAACCAGTCTATCTGACATGTAGAGACAGACAGGTAACCAGTCTATCACAGGGCCGACATGTAGAGACAGACAGGTAACCAGTCTATCTGACATGTAGAGACAGACAGGTAACCAGTCTATCACAGGGAGACATGTAGAGACAGACAGGTAACCAGTCTATCACAGGGAGACATGGGGGGGGGGGGGGGGGGGGGGGGGGGGGGTAACCAGTCTATCACAGGGAGACATGTAGAGACAGACAGGTAACCAGTCTATCACAGGGAGACATGTAGAGACAGACAGGTAACCAGTCTATCACAGGGAGACATGTAGAGACAGACAGGTAACCAGTCTATCACAGGGAGACATGTAGAGACAGACAGGTAACCAGTCTATCACAGGGAGACATGTAGAGACAGACAGGTAACCAGTCTATCACAGGGCTGACATGTAGAGACAGACAGGTAACCAGTCTATCTACAGGGACGACAGGACGACGACATGTAGAGACAGACAGGTAACCAGTCTATCACAGGTAGACATGTAGAGACAGACAGGTAACCAGTCTATCACAGGGAGACATGTAGAGACAGACAGGTAACCAGTCTATCACAGGGAGACATGTAGAGACAGACAGGTAACCAGTCTATCACAGGGAGACATGTAGAGACAGACAGGTAACCAGTCTATCACAGGGAGACATGTAGAGACAGACAGGTAACCAGTCTATCACAGGGTGACATGTAGAGACAGACAGGTAACCAGTCTATCACAGGGACTGACATGTAGAGACAGACAGGTAACCAGTCTATCTGACATGTAGAGACAGACAGGTAACCAGTCTATCACAGGGCTGACATGTAGAGACAGACAGGTAACCAGTCTATCATAGGGCTGACATGTAGAGACAGACAGGTAACCAGTCTATCACTAGGGCTGACATGTAGAGACAGACAGGTAACCAGTCTATCACAGGGCTGACATGTAGAGACAGACAGGTAACCAGTCTATCATAGGGCTGACATGTAGAGACAGACAGGTAACCAGTCTATCTGACATGTAGAGACAGACAGGTAACCAGTCTATCACAGGGCCGACATGTAGAGACAGACAGGTAACCAGTCTATCAATGACATGTAGAGACAGACAGGTAACCAGTCTATCACAGGGAGACATGTAGAGACTAGACAGGTAACCAGTCTATCAAGGGCTGACATGTAGAGACAGACAGGTAACCAGTTTCTGACATGTAGAGACAGACAGGACCAGATCGACATGTAGAGACAGACAGGTAACCAGTCTATCACTAGGGTAGACATGTAGAGACAGACAGGTAACCAGTCTATCATAGGGCTGACATGTAGAGACAGACAGGTAACCAGTCTATCATAGGGCATGACATGTAGAGACAGACAGGTAACCAGTCTATCTGACATGTAGAGACAGACAGGTAACCAGTCTATCACAGGGCTCGACATGTAGAGACAGACAGGTAACCAGTCTATGGCTGACATGTAGAGACAGACAGGTAACCAGTCTATCACAGGGAGACATGTAGAGACAGACAGGTAACCAGTCTATCACAGGGAGACATGTAGAGACAGACAGGTAACCAGTCTATCACAGGGCCGACATGTAGAGATAGACAGGTAACCAGTCTATCACAGGGCTGACATGTAGAGACAGACAGGTAACCAGTCTATCACAAGGGAGACATGTAGAGACAGACAGGTAACCAGTCTATCACAGGTAGACATGTAGAGACAGACAGGTAACCAGTCTATCACAGGGAGACATGTAGAGACAGACAGGTAACCAGTCTATCACAGGGAGACATGTAGAGACAGACAGGTAACCAGTCTATCACAGGGAGACATGTAGAGACAGACAGGTAACCAGTCTATCACAGGGAGACATGTAGAGACAGACAGGTAACCAGTCTATCACAGGGAGACAGGGAGAAAGCTCCCCTCAGTGAGATTTGATGGTGAGGTCTGTTTCTATGGTTACTATTGGAGTGACATTGTGGACTTCTTGTGGACAGGAATGCTAAACAGATGCCGACCAGTGTGTGTGACGCTCTGAAGGAGGTGTTCCAGAAGGAGGGGGGCGTGTCCGCCGAGGGCGCCGAACAGATGCTGGTCACCATGGAGAAGACGGGACAATTCCAGAGTGAGACCTGGTCCTGATCACATGCTGCTGCCATGTTGACTGTGTGAGACTACCCTCTGATTGGGAGACAGAAGCAGGGAAGTTAATTTGAAAATAGGCTAAGCTCAAGGGTAACTTACTACCTTTTTGGAGCTTTCAACCACATAAACAATAAAAATAAAATATTATATATGCAGTTAATGGCAATTCAAACAGAATCAAAAAAGTATGTTTCTCTCTCTGTTGACTACTGCACATATTTATTTGCAAATGAGGTCTCATGGGGACACAGGAAGGGAAGGGCCTTGGTTCAGGTGCTTGAGGTGACCCAGAAGGGTTCTTCTGTTACAGACAGACAGACAGACAGACAGACAGACAGACAGACAGGAAATCATTTACATTCATAGTCTCACCTACGTATGGAAGTGGAAACATTGATTTTTGACCCTCAAAAAAAAAATATATTTCGTCCGTACTTTTAACCGAGCGGAACATGACGATGATCCATGTAACATTACATGACGTGGAGTGACTGGGTGAGTGAATCCTAACTTGAAGAAGCAGCCACTGTGAAATACAGCTGTGATTTATTGTTTAAAATAAACACGTTCATCTGAAAACGACATTCAGCTTCTATGAAGAGTCACTTTTGTTTTAGTTTAGTTTCAGTTCTAGCCAATAATCGGATGAGGATCAATTTCGAATCAATGTGACAATCCATACGTGAAGGTTTATTGTTATATATTGGGGAAATTTCTCCTGAAATTCAAAGTATATTAGCAGCCATAATCTAAAGCCAAACCCTTTGAGTTATGAAACATAAACCAAATCCCCATTCCACTCCTCTCAGAGAAAACAACCAGCCTTTTATTCAGGTTCATCTTCTGGGGAACCTGAGTGCTCATATCTAGCAGCGGTCTACTTCCTTGTGGAAAGCCTTCCAGAAGAGTTGAAGCTGTTCTAGCTGCAAAGGGTGGACCGACCTCGTATTAAACCCTATGGATTAAGAATGGGATGTCACTTAAGTTCATATGAGAGTCAAGGCAGGTGAGCCAATACTTTTGGCAATATAATGTAAATCAAATGTCAAATACATTTTAAATTTGGTTCCTTCTTTGACTGAGAAAAGGCCGACTGTGACATTTTGGTGCATGTGGGTGGAAGACAACTCGAGTTTACCGGGCCGGCGGTGAGCAGATTTTGGACAGAGCGCAGAGTGGCATTTTTATTCTAATAGGACCGGTCCAGGAGTCTGAAGTGAGGTCCCACCACTGGTCTGTAGTCTCAGTGGGTCCCACCACTGGTCTGTAACAGGTCTGATAAAAGTAGACTCAGCATCTTTTCTGAATCTGTCCAAGCGTCTCCTGTAATCCATCAACGCATAATCCACCAGAGACCACGTGGTGAAGTCTGGTTTTACCGGGTTTCTCAGGAACCTGAAGTGGATTCAAAGGAAAAGAGCGACGTTCACTTCAACTCTACCAGAGCTTTCTACACTTACTGTGGGGTCTTCCTGTTTTTAGCAGCTTTCAGCTCCTTCATCTGAATGTATTATCATTTAGTGTCTTTTTGTTCTGGAAGCCTCTCTCCCCGCTGCAGTACCTGAACTGTTACTGTAGCACCGACGGGGGCGCTGTTTTACAAGAAAACGCTATTAAATGTGATATCTGCTTGTAAATATGAAGTTGACTATCTAAGAAATCACAATCTCAAACATATGGGACATCGGATTAATTCATACTATGTATTGTTTTTAAGTAATACATTTTAGATCAATTGGAAAACATTAAGTTCCATGTTCATTATTCCATCACTCGTTTTGCGTGGTATCTTTTCAGTATCGATATATTTAGGCAGGGTATCGTATTGAAAACACAAGTTTGGTATTATGACACTACTAATAGCTCCTCATTCATTTAATCAACATTTCTGTCAATATTAGTATTATAAGCAGTATCCAATAATAAATAAGGACTCTGAGACAAAAACAAAAGTTGACGAGACATCTCTAATTAACACAAGTAAAATACAGCAAAAGCTCCGTTAGCACGTTCATCAGCACACCTGTCTTTAATAAACTATAAAATGTCCAGAAAACATGTGTGTGCCTATGAATTGGCGGCTGGACGTCGCCCCAATGCCAGCGAGGATCCAGGACCCCGAGGTTGGGTGGGGTCACCCTAGTCTCCTGTTCAACCTGTCGCAGCTCCAACGTGGCTGATGAATAACTACAGAGCAAAGTGATGACGACTTGGAGACTGTAGCGATGCTGTCGTCGGTGTCTCAGAGTTTGTACTGGCCAGCGGTGCTCATCCACAGAGCTGCGGTACTGCCGGACATCACACCCATGCGTTGAATGGAAGACTGAGCAAATATTCATAAGACAGGAGCTAATGTGGCTGCACCTGAAGGCCTGTTGGCCAAGACGTTACACACACAATCCAGACAGACAGACAGACAGACAGACAGACAGACAGACAGACAGACAGACAGACAGAGACACACACACACACACACACACTGCAGATCTTTTCTCAGAATAAATGGATTGCTGACTTTGAAAAAGGTCATTACAAATACATTATTCCCGTGGACCAGGTCCTATCTAAGAGCCAGCATGTGGACTTGGTAGATCTCCTTTGGGAAGTTAACTTGTTGCTCCTGGTGGAGGATTCGGAGGCCGGCTCTGCCCACCAGACGGTGAACGATTTCCAGGTCTCGGCAGACGCTGCTGTCCACATCATCGGGCACCACCCCCTCGTAAGACACATTGTCCTTGATGATGATGAGGCCGTTGGGCCGCAGGCCTTTCTGGCAACGCCGCAGGAAGTCCACCAGGTGGTCGTCTCTCAGGTGGCCTGAGGAGAAACGCAATGTTGTATTCATTGTCCATAAAGCCCCGACGGAGGGTAACAGTTCTGCCTTTAAGAGCAACTAACTCCAGAGTTTGGGCTCAATTGCCTCCAGCCTGGATATTGAAGAGTATCATTCCAATCACAGAACCTTCTCTTTCTGCTGAAGACTTGAAATGAAAGCATCAGAACATTAGAACATCTAGTGAGTGTGTGTTGTTGAGTATCTGCTGGTAGGAATGAGCTTTCCTACACTGTGACCGCAGTGTGTGGCTGAAGCATGAACTGCTGGGCTGATCACTAGCATGGAGGCTGTTAGGAGGATGCTAGCTGAGTACTGTAAAGGTCTGTTATAGTGACAGAATACCGTTCTAAACATTTGTGAACAGGGCTGGGATATGTGTATGCTAGTGGTTAGCACCATCAATTAGCATACGTGATTCACAGGCTAATTAAAAGGGTGAAGGGGGGTTGGTTGGTGACAGTTAGGAAGAAACATTCTAGTAGTTGTAATTCTAATTCTTTGTCATTCAGAGACCATGGACATGTGCATAAAAATACAAATGTTTGTGCAATTATTTATGGAGGAGACACAATATACCACCACTTTTTAAAATAACATCTTTGGACCCCCCCCCCCCCCCCAGGATATTTTTCCTTCATCGCTTCTCTATTTTCTCTCGAATACTATTATAGTTGAGTTTGCTTACAATGAATTCATATTCCTTAGATCTTACCTTTAAAATGAGACCAGATATATGCATACTGTAGAAGCTTTATAGTTGAGGAGCTATTCCTGATTCATTCTGGATGTATTATTTTAGGCATTTTCGCCGAGGGATAGGCAGCCATTGTAGCAACTTACCAATGACCCACTGGATCCAGATGACATCATAGTGGCCACTCTCTGGGATAAAGTCCTGCAGGCCTCTGCAAAGGTACTTCCCAACTCTCTTGCCTTCGTCTCCCAGGTACGTCTTGGCTTTGTCCAGGAACTCCTGCGTCACGTCCACCAGGTCCACGGTCTTGAACAGAGGCAGCAGTAAACGTTTGGTGATCCTGCCGATTCCTGCTCCGCAGTCCAGAGCACAGTCCGTGCCTGTCTTCCCTTCTCCTTCCTTCAACAGCACAAACACACAAGAGCTCACTAGTGAATGAAAGCTGCTTCTGTCGTGTGTGGACGTGTAAAGCATACGTGTGGCAGAAAACTTCGCAAAACGATCTATTTAACCGCTACGGCATTAAAAAAATGAAGCGACCTACAGCTGATTATTTTAATAAGCAGGATAAGAGAAGAGGAGGCTGGTGGGAGGAGGGACGACTGACGATGGAAGGGTCTGAGTCTGTCACGGATAGCGATGGACAACATAGGATTTTATCAGGCATAATAAGCTAAAAAAGTTGATCATGGTGTTGTATTATGGGGATAATCATAAATATATAGAGAGAGTAGCTTTCCATCATGGTAGAGAAGTGAAAAATAGAGCCCGATTCAGAAAAAATACAGTCAAAAATACTTTTTAAAAATGAATTTGTCCTTTATTTATGCAGGGAGACCTTATAATTCATGATCGTCTCATTTAAGATTTGAATCATTTTCACTTAAAAGGACTTCCACTAAAAAGATGCAATAAAAAGTGTGGTTTGTTCACAAAATGTCAACTGATTCCACTATGTTGTAGCCCTATTTTAAGAGTTTTCAGCCATTTTCACGATTATCTGAATATCATGAATCACCATTATTTTGGCAGTATAACTCCTTGAGAATCCCTGGACTAGGTGGTGGCTGGCTACAGCGGGCAAGACAATTTTGAGTCTACAGCCATGGTGACACAGACTGGAAGGACGTGGGCTCCCCCTTGTGACAATTCAAATTAATTCAGGAAATCTTTATATAGGACTGTATGGTAGGGAGTAAACAAATATCCCAATAATGAAAATTCACCTTGATTATCTTATCGTGCATCATATATGGTGTCATCCCTAGTCTAAATGTACCCATTAAACTGGCAAATGGCAGTCTGACAAGGTCAAATGTTTCTTACACCAATGAACTTTTGCAGGAAAGCCTTGGATCCATTGATGTCAATGCTGGAGATGCTGCCATAGCCTCCCAGCATGCCGTCCACTGTGGGGGGGACCTCCCTCCAGTAGTCCTCTGCATTGGAGTAGAAGCTCACCTCACATTCTGCTTTGTCCCCCATCCTGTCACAGTACACAGACAAAAACAACAACAAACTACTCGTCACTGCTGTGAGTCAAAGCCTTCTTGAACTACCAATATGATGCCTTCTTCTTTCCCCCTTTGTTCTGTCTTTCTTCTAAAAGTCCTTTGTAATTGTATCTTTGGCACATCATTTAATTTTGACTGAAACACGATACCTATATATTGTTATTTTATTATTCCAATTACAATCGTTATTTTTTTTTTTTACATTTGTTTGCTTCTGTAGTAAAAATGCTTTCTGCATTTTAAACGTACTTCCTGTCATATTGCTTGTCCTTTTTAGTATCCACTATGCTTCTAGGCGTTGTTGATAAATTTGAGCCGTCATCCTTACAATCTCCATCTCCTGGGACGATATAGGATTTTATCACGCATCGGATCACATAAAAACACTCACAATAACCGATCGTGGTGAATTTCCATTATGGGGATAATTGTAACTATCATGGTAGAGAAGTGAAAATAGAGCCTGATTTTAAAAATACAGGATAAAACATTTTAATAATTTATTCATCCTGTAATTATGCAGGGAGGTGTTTGATGATCATCTTATTTACTAAAAAGGATGTTCACTCAAAAAAGAGGCTAGTCTTCTGAGACAATACAAATATTTGTTTCTTAAGAAAATGTAAAGTGACTCCAGTATGTTTAAGTGCTATTTAAGAGTTTAAGCACATTTTAGTGACTATCTGGATAATATTGTGAATCGCAATTATTTTGGCAGGATAATCGTGATATGCCTGATTAAGATGTAGTTATCCATATTCACTCAGCTCTCCCCCCCAATCTGGCTACACTTGGCAGGTCAGCTGTCAGCAGCCATCTTGTGACATACTGATGGTAATAACTTTGTTATAGATGCATTTGAAGGACGTGGAATTTAAAGATAATCATGGTGAGACAGTGAACTAACTTTAAGTTCCAAGCCAATAATAACACATATACCCGTTATATTTCCCATGAGCCACTTTTTGAGTTCTAAATTGACAGCAGTTTCTAACTTAATTACCAATATGTAACGTTAAGTGACGTTAAAAGGCTCCTGCACGTGCTAAATTACATGTTGTGGCTTTAGCCAAGAAGCTAACGTTAGCTAGTTAGCCACCGACAGCTCTGTTTCCAGGATAAAATACTGACTTCGGTGTTTCTAAACCTCATGAAAGCGATTCTTCATAATAACACTCACCTCGACTTGTGTCAGCAGCAGGTCCCACACCCTCCTCGACCCCTCACAGACCCGGACCGGTGTCAGTGGTTCACTTTTCTATTTGAGATTCTGCACCATGTGTAGCAGCACGTCATTTCCTTATTTGGCTCCCGGAAAAAGACGTGAAGACAGCGCCCCTGGTGGCGGGTCGGTAATTGTCTAACTCGCTATGAGCCTTTTTCCAAACGAGCCCGCTTCAAGCTCCGGGACGAAGTGGGGGAAACACAAATCCATGGTTACGTTTCAGCATCGTCGGGACCGGGAGCGGCAACGGTCCCCATATCCAACCGGGACACATTCAGCGGAGCCCCGTTTCCTACACTGTCAGTACTCTAAATTTACAAATGTTCAATGTTAAATCTAAAAATGCTCGGCGAAACTGAATATTTAGCTAATATGCAAATTCTCACTGCCGGTCAGCGGAAGTACCAAAATAAAAGCGCGGGTGGTCAGACTATATATCATCGCATAAGGAATAAAAACCAAACTCATCAGGGAAAATGAGAACTTCAACATACATCGGCGTGATAACAACTTCCTAAAATGACAGGAGACACACACACTATCTCTACACACAGTGACTCACACAATCAGACATTATGCACTCACATGTTAAACAATATACTCCCCAAATCATTTTCATCTTGATACCCCCAATTTTAATTTATTTCTACAACCAACTATCAGTAAAACTGCCACTGAAGACCACCAAACACACTGATTGATTCTGTAATTTATTCTTGCAGGTGGGTAAATGTCACCGAAGCAGTGCCCCCCCAGAGTGGTATACTCCACTGCCTGTCACCTTCTCCATGCTTTGTACTTTCACACTTCAAATAAAATTTCCCCAGACATGGTTTCTGTCATTTATGTGTTTTTTTTTTTTTTTATCACACTGATGTATGTTTCAGTGTTCCCCAATAAGCTTGCTTTTAATTCCTTATTTGACGCTATGTTACTTCTGCTGGCCGGCGCCCTGAATTTGCATATTAGCTCAATTAAATTTCACCAAGCACATTTAGATTTAGATTTAACATATAACATTTGGATTTGCATTTAACAATTTTATTTAACATTTCGATTTAACATTTTATTTAGATTTGAAAATTTTATTTAGATTTGAAAATGAAATTATATTTTTAAGTTAACAGATGTAAATGTGGTGAAACGTGACTTTAGCCTGAGCCAAACGACACCCCATAGATTAGAATACAAAGCTTAGGCTACTTATTGTTTATCTACCTGTGAAAACATGAGGACATTTTTTGCATCTTTGCTTCCTATTGCATTGGGTTACACTGTATGAGTGTTCTTGGTATTGTGTCCACCTCAGACATTATGAGTCCAAGTTACTCAACTGTTTGAGAGTAATTTCTGTAAAAAAAAAAAAACAACAACAACAACAACAACAACATAAAGTTGTAAATTGTGTTTTAAAGGCTTCTCTACAAAGCCAAAGACAAATGTATCTCTTGTTTATTCATTTCGCTTGCAAAACTATATTCAATCTTAACAGGAATCAACAAATTAGATATCGCAATGTGTCATTTTTCAATTTTCTCTGTGAAGAGTTTTGAGGTTTCTGGCAAAAAGTCATCTATTAGCAAACTGCAAGGAGGAAGGAAACCAGCTAGGAACACTTGTAGTACTAGGAACAATTGAATTGTATATTTCAGGTGTAAATAATCAAATGAATGATGACAGAAGTCCATTTAGCTGCTTCGGTTTCAGGGTCCTGGAGTTTTTATTAGGACTACTGGTTCACTTTCACACTGCTGTGGATTACTGTGCCACTTGAATGGAAAAGAGCCGTTATGAATGTGGTTACCAGTCAAAATGCAGTGAAGAGGCCCTCCAGCAGGATGACACTGTGGTTCTGAGAAATGGTAAAATGCTCTGCTGTGGTTTACTGCTGGTGCTTTCTGCTCACGACTGCAGGTGTCGTCATCACTACAAAGAGGTGTCGTTGCACGATGGAGCTTTTTAGAGCTGCATAGCATTGGATCAACCATAGGAGGGCAGTGCCGTATAGAATTAGGAATGGTCTGCTTCTGTCCATCCTGGTTTGTCAACCCTTTGTCAGAGAAGTCTGCTACAGTGTCTCTCTCAACAAGATTAGTCACACAAATGTTTCTGTTTGAGAAAGTTACAAAAATGGTGGACTACTTCCTCCTCATTCTGGTTTCAAACGTGGTTTGACCATCCTGCAAGCACTTTGTTGAAATATACAAACTACAAGGAGAGCCTACTTTCACCTGCGTAACATTACTAAAATTAGGCCAATGCTGTCTCAAAAAGTTGCAGAACACTCGTCTATGCATTTGTTACCTCAAGGCTGGACTATTGTAATTCCTTATTATCAGGCTGTTCTAATAAATCTCTGAAATCTCTCCAGCTGGCCCAGAATGCTGCAGCGTGTGTTCTGACTAAAACTAGAAGAAGGGATCACATTTCTCCTGTATTAGCTTCTCTGCACTGGCTCCCAGTAAAATCCAGAATAGAATTTGAAATCCTTCTCCTCACTTACAAGGCTCTTAATGGACAGGCACCATCATATCTTAAAGAGCTCATAAAACCCTACTGTCCTGCTAGAGCACTACGCTCTCAGAATAAAGGGTTACTTGTAGTTCCTAAAGTCTCCAAAATTAGAACAGGGGCTAGAGCTTTCAGCCATCAAGCTCCTCTTCTGTGGAACCTTCTTCCGGTTCTGGTTCGGGAGGCAGACACTGTTCCCACAGTTAAGAGTAGGCTTAAAACCTTTCTCTTTGACACCGCTTATAGTTGGGGCTGGTTCAGGTTTGCAATGGACCAGCTCTTAGTTATGCTGCTATAGGCCTAGACTGCCTGGGATTTATAATGACACAGTGAGCCCCCCCCCCCCCCCCCCCCTCTCCCCTCTTCTCTCTCTCTCTCTCTCTCTCTCTCTCTCTCTCTCTCTCAGGTCTCCCTGGACCATGGGGAAACCTGATCCTGAATCTGATCCTGACTACACCGACACCATGATCTTGTTTGACTTATGAATAAAGAAACTGATTAAAATCTGCATCTCTTCTGTTACTAACTGGAGTCCTTCCAGGATTACTGCCGGGGGTCTGGCTGTGCTTTCTGGTCCTCTGAGGTCCTGACCGACACCGACTGCTACCTGGTCTGATGATGGGAACACTATGTTGTAGCTCCACCTGCTGCTGTGATGCTCATCACATGCTTTCTGGACTACGCCGACATGTTGGAGCTGGATCCATCTCAGGATGGCTGTACCTGCCAACATTGACTACTTCTGTTAATATTACTATTACTACCACTGTTATATTTGTACTACTGCTGATATTACTACTACTACTACTACTACTACTACTACTACTACCAACATCAAATGCAGATGGAACCCAAGATCCTGGTCTACTCGAGATTTCTGCCTCAAGTTCAGACAGTTTTTTCTCTCCACTATGTGGCACTGTCACGCTTGCTCCTGGTGATGTTGGGACTTCAAAATGCATTGACTAGAAAATCTGTCTCTATGTGAAAAGTGTCCTGAGATAACTTTTGTTATGATATGACACTGTAAATACAATTGAATTGTGAGAGAATAACACTTAATTTAAGGTGAAAGAGTAACTAAACCCCCATATCAATTTGTTCAGCTGAAAATTAATGAATCTGAATTTGATTTCAAATACAAGATTGTGTGAATGGTTTAATATGAACCTAAAGTTGAGCCTGGAATATGACTTACAAGTCATTAACATTCTGGACTTCGGAAACACATCCTTCCCACCCTTCCCACTTCGCTCATTAAAAACATTCCTTATGGGCAAATCCAGAGCCTAAGATGAATTTGTGAGTCTGATCAGGATGTCCAAACCCAATCTATGGACATGCAGCAGCGTTTCAGACATAGAGGATATCAAATTGTAATTCTAAGAGGAGCGAGCTGCCCTACACCAAAGCAAGAAAAAACTCAGAAACCCTTCTCTGTCACTAGCTTCAGCAGAGAGGCTGGTCAGATCAATTATAAAGAAAGACATTATTGTAGATGACCCTTCTTTACAGGAGATATTTTCTGAACCCCCAGCAATCAGCTTCAGAAGGGCTTACAATTAGCGACAAAGTAGTCAGCGGTTCTCTTTATGCTTCCAAACCAGACACTCGGCTTAGACGACCCAAGGGCAACTTTTCTTGTGGTATTTGCAATTATAGTGAAAACTGACACTTTTAGAGATGTGTTTAGTAACAAGATACATACTATCCACAGTTTCATGGAGTGTAACACCCCCATGTTGTGTACACACTGAAATGCAACTGCGGTTGCTTTTTTGTCTGTATAGAGCTAACTAAGCTTCTACTTAGGGCCCCTGCGGCCACTAGGGGGCCCCAAGAATGCTTGAAATATATATATTTTTAATTGTCTGATATATTTTTTTTAATTGTCTGATATTCTGATTACGTACCTGGGTATTTATTAATAATGTTGATGGATTCAGGTCCAAATATTAACATTTAAGTGCAAATTATTTTAAAGGACCATACCACTGTTACTACATGTCATTGTCCATTGACAACATGAGCCACCTATTTTACATGAATCTCAACCATGTTGACCAAAAATGCTTAATTTTTTAGATAGTTTGTTTACATTTTGTCCATATTCAATACTAATGCAGAATGTACCTAAAAATGTTTGTCAAGACTAGCAAAAACTCAAACTCAAACTCAAGCAAAAGCTCAAACTTAAAATCCTCCTTCTAGCTCAAATTCCAGTTAGAAATTCAGTTTTCCAGGCGTAATAACATTTGGCCCAAAGGCTTTCTTGGCTCTGTTGTGATTGACAGCTCAGAGGGCAGAACCAAAGCTGAAAGTTACACGTTGTGCGAGTTCCAGTCCCTTACTAATACACCTCAACAGTCCCCATAAAATAAATGATGTCCAACTTCTCCCAGTACGTCTTCCTCATATTCATACTGGGAGTGTTGGGAAGTTGTTCTCTGATCAGGTATCTGCTTCTCGAAATTGAATCGTGGATCATAAACCAATGTTGATCGTATCTCATACAAGCTTGTTTATCTCACCCCTTCCTGGTTACAAAGTCCAATCAGAGCCAACCAGAAAAAATGTGGGCCAAGGGAACATGTGTTCCTTGTGCTGAGTTTGCTTATATTGAGGTTGAAATGAGACTCTCTTGAACTTGATATATTTCAGGCATATTACAGGTGCTGCAGACTGTGGAGAGAGGAGAATTAGTAAAGAGGACCCCTGACCCTTTCAATTAGCCTGTCAATCGCTAATTGATAATGCTAATCGCTAGCATTCAAATATCCATCCATCCATCCATCCATTGTCTACCGCTTATCCTGTATTCAGAGTCGCGGGGGGGGGGCTGGAGCCGATCCCAGCTATCATTGGGCGAAGGCCATACAAATATCCTAGGCTTGCATATACAGTGTTTATTAATGTATTTTGTCACTACAATAGACATTTCCAGACCTTACAACCATAATCATAACAATAGCCAGCATGCTAATGATTAGCATTAGTGATTAGCATTGGTGATTAGCATTAGCGGTTAGTATTAGCAATACTTATTAGCAAAAACTAAGGTCCATCATGAACTGTAGTTAAAATCAGTGAAGGCCAGTTACATGTTGAAGCATACCAACCCAAGTCTAGCGGCAATCTCTCTAATTTTAACCTTTTCTCCCATTGTGCTCCTTATTTCTTCTGCTAATCTCCCAATTCCATAGTGTACAAAATATTTATTTAATTTTTTATTACTATTTTTTTGTGTTTCTTAGTTTCTGTGGGGGATATGTGTTCTTGTACCTGGCAACCCAACCCAGGGGCTCATTATCACTCAGTGTTCCACTTGGATCTATCCCAATATCGAGATGATTTATGACTGAAATACTGTTGATGAGTGTGTAGGACAGATGGATTCTGGGTCGGGCTTGAGGCCTCAGACTCGTGGTGCGAGCTACCGGAGCGGAACCGGACCGGTACTTTTAGAATGCCGCTGTGTGTCTCCGTCAAAAATCATCTCCACTTCCTCGTGATCACTCGCATTCACATTACATTTACATTTACATTTAGGTCATTTAGCAGACGCTTTTGTCCAAAGCGACTTACAATAAGTACATTTGTCAAAAGAAGGAAACAAAGAAACCACGACGTATCATTGCCGATAAAGTAAGAGCTAAAAATAGAACAAGTGTTAGGTCCTCGTCTGAGTAAAGTAGTAGCTGTTCAGCAAACATACCTTAAGAACAACAGTGCTATGATCAAAGTGCTATGTGCTAGGTAAGGTTTCTTTTTTTTTTGGGGGGGGGGGGGGGGTTGTAAGTGGGTCATGATATGCGGAGTCGAGGTGAAGTCTGAACAGGTGAGTCTTGAGCCTTTTTCGGAAGATGGCCAATGACTCTGCTGTCCTGACATTGGTCGGGAGTTCGTTCCACCACTGAGGACCAGAACAGAGAAGAGTCTGGACTTTGCGGAGCGACATTTGTTTGATTTCAGCGATGGTGGTACCAGCCGGCCAGCTGAAGTAGAGGAGCAAAGTGCTCGCTTCGGGGCATGAGGTTTGACCAGTGTTTGAAGGTAGACTGGTGCCGTTCCATTGATGGCCTTGAAGGCCAGTGCCATCGTCTTGAATTGGATGTGTGCTGCAACAGGGAGCCAGTGGAGGTCACGGAGGAGGGGGGACACATGGGAGAATTTGGGTAGATTGAAGACAAGGCGTGCTGCAGCGTTCTGGATACGCTGCAATGGTTTCACATACTCTGATGCAGGCCGAGTGGTTACTAGAAATACTGTATATGCAGACGGGACTTGTTAATAAAGTTTCAGTCATTTTCTCTCTTGTGATTGTCATGATTCACATCATGGCAGCCCCTCCTTCTCCCTTTTGTGTGTGTTCATCCCCTGTCTGTATTTTCCTCCCGTCTCTCTCCCCCTGTCTGTTCCATGTTTGGTGCATGTGGGCGTGGCCTATTCTCCACAGGCAGGTGATCTCAATCAGCAAGCAACCCTCCATAAAGCCTCTGGATTCCCTCCTACTTGTTGCCTAATCCCTCCCCAGCAGTCCCAGAGAGCCCCTTTCATCCCCTTGAACCGTTCATTCCAGCACCTGAAAGCTACAACGGAAACTCAAACTGGTTTGAGTAACAACCATTGACTTATAGTATGTGTTGGGTTTGGTCACGGGGAGGGCTAGGGACTGGGGAACGGCATTTTCACATATTCCACAAACTGCCAGTGCCACATTTGATTTGTTCTCTAACGAAATGATCTAAATTGTCTTTGATCACCCCATTACCAGCCATGATGCTAGCAACCGACTGCTTAGCTTAAACCAAGGCTCTCTTATTAACTATTCAGTGGAGTTTCATACCTTAGCTACTGCACTAGGTTGGGATGACAGGGCACTCCAAATTTTTTTTTATAAAGGGGCTTAACAAGACTGTTAAGGACTGTCTAATGGCTAAGGCAGATGCCAACAGTTTGCAGGAGCTAATTGCCTTAGCCATTAAGGTGGACAATTGGCTAAGAGAGCAACGCAGAGAGACGGCACATTGTAAATTTCCTTAACTGCTGTGTCACACTGGCTACTGGAACACCGAACTGTTAACATCAACCCGTCTGTTGCTTCCCCAAGTCAAGAGGTACCCATGCAGTTGAGCCAGAACAGGCTAACCCTACCTGATTGCAGTTGGCGTTTCAAAGAGACTGTGGACAGCCTGGACAACTCGCCTCCTGTCCTCATTGGTTAAACTCAAGACCTCACCAGTCGCAGATGGGGTTCGGGTGAGTAAGTAGCTGGAGTTCCCATGTTACCCTATAAACGCATCAACATTGAAGCCTCTATTTTGCTTAACCGAGAGACTTTTAGCCTTGAGTCCCTCACTGACTCGAATATCACAGTTAAAAATAAATATCCATTAGCCCGAGGGTCATTCTGTGTCATTTCATCAAATGCCTCCCACCTGACCATCTTAGAATGTCCTGAAAAAATTTGAGTACAAAGACACACTTGTTAATAGGACAAATCCAAAATATTAGTTCTCTACTGTCAACAGTTTGATGATAAATTTAGCCTTACGAAAACATTAAAATGTAGCACAGTTGTAGTTACAGAGGCAATAAGTCCTTGAATGTGAGTTAAACATGGTAAGAGCAGCTTTTAATGTCTTAAACCATGAACAAAGATAGCATAATATTGAAGACTGTACATTTTGTCATACTTTAAGTATATAAATACCACAACCAAATCAAATAATAATCTTAGTTTGAGCATAAGATTTTACATTACAGTACAAAAGTCTCCAACGTTTAATATTGAATAACAGTTTGTCTCTATGCTCACTGTGAGGGATCACACATTTTTCATCTTTTAGATCCAATTCCTTCGTCACATTCATTAATTTGGCAGTCAGTTTAAAAATTGTCTAATGTACATCTCTGCTCTGTTGTGCTCATCTTTTTTGATGGCATACAATGCACCCAGTTTCTGTACGTCAAATCTTGCAATTCTATGCTGTAGTGGGACATAGCACATGTCTTCTCATCTTGGCCAGTAGAAACTCTTGGCAGGGCCATGTGGGTGCATGAACTGAACCAGTACATCTTCATCTTCATCTGACACATCTCTGATACTTCCTATCCACCATTTCTGATCATAACTCACATATTGTCTCATAGTGAGCATAGAGACAAACTGTTATTCAATATCAAACTTTGGAGACTTTTCTACTGTAATGTAAAATCTTTATGCTCAAATTAAGATTATTATTTGATTTGGTTGTGTAATTTATATACTTAAAGTATGACAAAATGTACAGTCTTCAATATTATGATATATTTGTTCATAAGACATTAAAAGCTTTCAGCATGTTCAACTCACATTCAAGGACTTATTGCCTCTGTAACTACAACTGTGCTACATTTTAATGTTTTTGTGAGGCTAAATTTATCAGTAGCATTTAGTCACATGTAAGTCTTTGGTAAATGGTAAAAAACACAATTGAATTGCCCTGCTGTGATGTTTACTTGTAGGAAAATAAGACATGCAGTACCAAATACGGCCACAAAAACTCCACCAATATCAGGCTTTTAAAAAATCACTGCGACAAATTGAGGCAAAACACCCTCCCAATTTTTAAATACGATTTTAACAAGAATATGATCTTTCAAAAAAAGTATGTTTGGACCTCATACGTGTTGTCAGTTTTTTGGAATATGACTCTGAAGTTGGGCAAAGATGTGTTTACTTCCATTTTTGAGCCTTAATATCTGTGAAACTAATAATCTAAGAGAAACCATATTTTGTAGAATGTTTAAGCTAACACAAGAGATGATGGCAGAAGTGATAGAAGTCTTTTATCTGCAAAAATGGGAGCTCAGCCACTCTTCAAATGTACTACTTTATTTCAAAAAGTCTAATTTTAAGTACCTACCATACTAGGTTATCATTGAGCTACACCCCCAATATTCCATGTCTGGAGGCTATTAGTAACAGATATACTCTGTAAAAAATGTGAAGGCCACAGATGAGATAGTTTTCCAGATATTGCTGTTTAAAAATGGCTTTTCAGAGCATGATGCCAAAACCCGTCTGAACTACCCTTCATTCACTGATGTTTCATGAGAAAACTGTTGACACTAGAGACCTAATATTTGGGATTTGTCCTATTAACAAGTGTGTCTTTGTACTTGAATTTTTTCAGGACATTCTGAGATGGTCAGGTGGGAAGATTTTCAGAAATTTGATGAAATGACACGGAATGACCCCCTCATTAACTCTGCCTTTGAAACCCTCCATGGAGCTACCATCTTCACCAAGCTGGACCTATGTAACGCCTACCACCTGGTGCATATAAAGGTGGGAGATGAGTGGAAGACATCATTTAACACAACCGTGGGACATTTCAAATACCTCAAGTGACTTCTTAAATCATTTTGTGTTTGCGTATCTGGATGACATCTTGATTTATTCCCACATTGTGCTGTGCGTCAGGTCCTGCAGAGGTTGTGGGAGAACAAACTATTTGTTAAGGGTGAGAAATGTGATCCTCACATAACTTCCGTGTCTTTCCTGGGGTACACTGTGGAGTGTGGGCAGGTGAGATCAGATCCTGTGAAGGTCAAGGTGGTGATGGACTGGCCTCAACCCACGTCTAGCAAGAAGCTCCAGAGTTTTCACAAACCTCTACTGGCGTTTCATCAGAAACTACAGTCAGGTAGTTGCCCCACTAACCCAACTCACATCCCTTTATGTGCCTTTTGTCTGGTCTCCTGATGTTGACAATGTTTTCAGGGACCTAAAGAGACGCTTCTCCTTGGCTCCCGTCCTGATTCACCCTGACCCTGCCCACCAGTTTGTGGTTGAGGTCGACATATCCGACATTGGTGTTGGGGCCGTGCTGTCCCAGAGAGACGCAGGGGACAACAAGCTTCATTCCTGTGTTTTTTCAAGAAACTGTCTCTGGCAGTGAAATTGGCCCTAGAGGAGTGGAGACACTGGCTGGAAGGGGTGGACACGCCATTCACAGTATAAACTGGTCATAAAAATGAGTACATTTAAAGAGCTAAAAGTTTGAACTCTCACCAACCGTGGCCGTTGTTCTTTGGTCGGTTCAGGTTCAACCTGACTTACCGGCCAGGGAGTAAGAATGTCAAATGGATGCTTTGTCCAGACAGTCTGTCTCTGTCTGTCTCTGTTTGTCCTCAGGTTCTCAAGTGGGGACACACATCCCGGTTTGCCTGCCATCCTGGTACCTTCAGCACCCTGACTCTTCGCCAATGCCACTTCTGCCAACCATATCTGCTGAGACCCGTGAGTATGGAAGGGTATTCACCGGCCACCTGCTGGTCTCCTCCGTCCAATTCCTGTGCCTGGCCGTCCTTGGTCACACATCGCCTTGGATTTTGTGACCGGATTACCAGCTTCCCAAGGAAAAGGCACTGTGCTAACGATTGTGGATCATTTCTCTCTGGCTGTTCATTTTGTGGCCTTACCCAAGCTGCCATCAGCTGCTGAAACAGAGAAGCTGTTGGTGGATCATGTATTCCGGATCCACAGGCTTTGAAAAAAAACCCTCCCAGATTCATTGGTCCCTTTGAGGTGGAGTCAGTGGTGAACTCCTCTGCTGTTGCCAGAGACTCTCACACTCGCACTGGTAGGCTACCTTCACTGGATCCTGGGACATTGCACCACCCCTCCCCCTTGCAGTTGTGTTGCACTTTTTGACATTGAACTTGTTATTTAATTGAGAAACAATGAGCTTTCATGTAACTACAATGTAAACTCATCAGCATCGTTATTAGATGCTCATAGAAAATGCTCTGAGAACGTGATAATGTAGTATAGAGACTGAACACAGGATGGGAGGATCTTCAACCAGAGACTGGTGTTTATTTTGAGTTAATTGAGTGATTTTATTTTAACTAGGTGGCTTTGTTGCCTAAAACTAAGCAAGTGTTTCACAATGTTAACCACGTCTTTTCTGTGACCATGATGACATCGGGTTTGACAAAACGTCAGTGTGAGTTGAGAAATCAACACAGGATCAAGGCTGAGCTGATATCTGAACGTCAGAGCCTTCGGTCACCAGTGAGAGGAGCTCTTGTGCAAAAAGATACCCTGACTTTGTTCATTCCTGTACAGAACACACATTATAGCAAGCTATATTAATTTCAGTTTAGTTCAGTTTTATGTAAAGCCGAACCCTCTATCCTAGTACCCTCTCATCACATGAAGAAAACTTTAACAGGGAAAAACCTCAGGGAGAGGCGGGATCCCAATATGGACAATTGATATCAAAATAAGTGATGATAAAATATAAAGCTACAAATAATAACAGCAGCTGTGGATAAAATAGAATGCTAATTATAATTAAAGCAACGAACGTAGCAGTAGTAACAATAGCTATATGACTAAAAGTAATAAAAGTGGCAGTTGGCAGAGGTGCAGGTACAGACGTTCTATACTCAAGTATAGAAGTACCGATAGTTATGTTCAAAAAGACTCTGATAAAAGTAGAAGAACTGATTCAACTTCTTTACTCAAGAAAAAATACACACTCAGAAATGTACTCTAAGTATTAAATAAAATGTATCCCTAGGAAGGACATTTCCACTGGCTGTTTTTTTAAAGCTAAATTCTTGCTAAATGGAGCGAAGCTCGTGAGCTAGTTCAGGCGAACAACTCAAGTTGCGCCGTCATACTCATGTGACATACCTCATACTCCAATAATATTATTCCTTCACATCCTCCCTATTTGGCGGTCTATTTAAGCTAGGACACTTCCCATCTCCCCCTTTCGGCTGTCAGTGCCACCGCTGCCACATCAGTATTGCTGTCTGCTTGTTTCTAACCCTCCACCTCCCCAGCATCCACCTGCAGGCTCATACAGTGGGGAGAACAAGTATTTGATACATTTTGCAGGTTTTCCAATTTACATAGCATGTAGAGGTCTGTATTTTTTATCATAAGTTCACTTCAACTGTGAGAGACGGAATCTAAAGCAAAATTCCAATCAGTTTATATGATTTTTAAATAATGAATTTGCATGACATAGCATGAAGGTGTCAAGGATGTACTATGATTGAAGGAGGTATGGACCCAAATGCAGTTAAAAAATTTAAAAGCTTATTTAAATGACAAGCTAACAAAAAAACTGTCCAAAAACTCAGGGAGGCCACAAGGGCAAAAACACTATAAAAACAAGATAATCCCACAGGTGAACAGAACTCACAACTGACAAAGACCAGGAGACATAGGCAGGACAGATCAGTTGGTGGACACACATCCGGGATCACACAAGGGCAGGCTATAGGGATTGGGGAGAACGAGAGGCACGGCTGACGAGACAATGAGACACAGCTGGGAGACGAAAAAGGAGGGAAACCAAAACAGGAAGCAAACATGAGACAGAACGACTACAAAATAAAACAGGAAACCAACACTACAAAAACCTACAGTCATGACATAGACAAGACAAAAAAAAAACGTGTGACATCACAAGACAGAATGACTACAAAATAATCCCGGAAACCAAAACAACAAAAACCCACAGAAGTTGAGGGATCAGCCGAGAACTACACGGCAGGACCTGGTCAATGACCTGAAGAGAGCTGGGACCACCATCTCAAAGAAAACCAGTAACGCACAACGCCGTCATGGATTAAAATCCTGCAGTGCACGCAAGGTCCCCCTGCTCAAGCCAGCGCATGTCCAGGCCCCTCTAAAGTGTGCCAATGACCATCTGGATGATCCAGAGGAGGAATGGGAGAAGGTCATGTGGTCTGATGAGACAAAAATTTAGCTTTTTGGTCTAAAGTCCACTCACCGTGTTTGGAGGAGGAAGAAGGATGAGTACAACCCCAAGAACACCATCCCAACCGTGAAGCATGGAGGTGGAATCATCATTCGTTGGAGATGCTTTTTTGCAAAGGGGAAGGGATGACTGCAACGTATCGCAGAGAGGATGGATGGGGCCATGTATCGCAAGATCTTGGACAAAAACCTCCTTCCCTCAGTGAGAGCGTTGAAGATGGGTCGTGGCTGGGTCTTCCAGCATGACGACCCGAAACACACAGACACACAGGGCATCTAAGGAGTGGCTCCATAAGAAGCATGTCAAGGTCCTGGAGTGGCCTAGCCAGTCTCCAGACCTGAACCCAAGAGAATTTTTTTGGAGGGAGCTCGTCTGTGTTGCCCAGCGACAGCCCCAAAACCTGAAGGATCTGGAGAAGATCTGTCAGGCTTAGACAAAGAGGGAGGACTCGGATGCAGAGGCAGTTTAAAAACGCTTTTATTCAAAAAAGTGTCAAAGAAAAACTATTTGGCTACAAACTTAAACTACGCTATTTAAAAAAGGTATAAACCAAAGATCACTCCACAGGGTGGAAACCAACATGCTATGAACTAAGGCTATAAACTTAAAGTATACTATTCTCGACGACAAAAGTTACAAACAAAAGAAAGCAAAAATACAAACTTGGCTGGATCTTGGCATGACACAGAGATGAGAGACGACAACACACTGGCACAAGACAAGGGGAGACGCAGACTTAAGGGCAGTGGAACCAAACTGGATAGATAATACTTACAAATGTATACTATTATACTAGTTACTATGTAACTTTACAAACAGCTGGGTTTCTTTTTGCTGAGTTTCTTCCAGGGTTATTGTTCATGCTGGCTCAGCTGTGTTTTTCCTGCTATGACAAGTCAAAACGTTTGAAGGAAGGTCTATTATAATCTTTAATCTGGCCGTCATTGACTAATGAGGTGCAGGTTTGTATGATTATTGTTATTATTTTATTGATCATATTAACAGTTTACATAATCTTGCAGGACAAACTGTCCTCCATGTATGAGGAGAGATGGTGCGGTGAAGTTTGGTACAGCGAAGATCTGTGTTATGTTCTGGGATACCACATCAGATATAGAAACAGGCAGCTTTAATAGTCTAGATCAGGGGTTCTCAAATTATCGGGGCCAGGGACCCCTTACAGGGGAGAACATTTTCCAAGGACCCCCTCATAATCGTAACACAGATTAAGCACATTTCAACCGCCGCTGGAAGTATTAGTGAAGTGTGATTGACAGATTGATGCGATGTCTCACAATCATATCGATTGATTGATTCTATTGGCCCAAAGTTAACGTGGGGGGGAGTAATGGACACAATATGCTTGTTTTAGTTGCACAAATGGTCCCCATCTGTAGATGCATTTTTTAATGATACAGTTCAATTTTATAATTCATAGCAAATTATTTTGCGGACCCGACTTTGAGAACCTCTGGTCTAGAGGACGACAAGCTGTTTTGAGAGGCACGTTTTATTTGTAAACCATGGAGATGTGATCTTATATGAAGTAAGCTACATTGTCTATGGGAATAATGTTGTTGACCACTGCAGGTTGGCTGGATACACACAATAAACTACGACTGTATTACTGCTGCATTTAGAATATGTTCCTCACATAACGAAGGGTCTGAGTGTGCTGAATCAGAAAGAATCAGAATCAGAACAGAGGAGAAGTGAAAGAGCCATATCCTGTGGTTCATTAAGGCCATCTACAGTATGCTTTTTCTAAGTTCAATGAAAAATGTAATAATAATAATATTAATAACAACACATCACAATAAGAGAGATTTGAGAAACGAGTCATGGAGAGAAGAGATCAGGAAAGAGAAGTGGAGCCTCACAGTTTTGGCTGCTGCACCGTTGCTCTGCTGCATTTCCTCATAAATATTTCAGGGAGGTAAACTCCCCCTCAACACCTCCATCCTAGAAACACTAATGTGGTCTGGACTGCAGAGAGAGAGAGAGAGAGAGAGAGAGAGAGAGAGAGAGAGAGAGCTCACCATTACCTCAGCTCTGACACGTTTTAAACAGAACTAGAGCTCCTGTGAAAGAGTGGAAAATCACTCACGTCTTCATGGCATGCTGAACTCCTGCAGGGGGGTTGTTGGATCCGCAGCATTGCTGACTCTACATTTCAACCCAGCCTCATGGCAGCTCGTGAACTAGTCACAAAATGAAATCTATTGGTTTCATGTCCATTTTTTTGTGTTTCTCAGCACTAAAACAAGGTCAATTGAGAGTTAATTAGGATCTGTTTTAATGGTGGACTCGTGAATTAAACACATTACATGACTTACAACATTCAGAGCTTGTAACATAGTATTAAATATTCAGAAGGACTCCTCATGGTGGGGGTCCAACAACACTGGACTTTCAATGTTAACATTTTTCCGAAAACTAACTAAGAGCTCTCAACGTAATGCTGGTTTTGTTGTCTCAACCTAACGTTGGTTTTGTTGTCTAAATCTAACGTTGGCTTTGTTGTCTCAACCTTACGTTGGTTTTGTTGTCTCAACCTAACGTTGGTTTTGTTGTCTAAATCTAACGTTGGTTTTGTTGTCTCAACCTTACGTTGGTTTTGTTGTCTAAATCTAACGTTGGCTTTGTTGTCTCAACCTTACGTTGGTTTTGTTGTCTAAATCTAACGTTGGCTTTGTTGTCTCAACCTTACGTTGGTTTTGTTGTCTAAATCTAATGTTGGTTTTGTTGTCTCAACCTTACGTTGGTTTTGTTGTCTCAACCTTACGTTGGTTTTGTTGTCTAAATCTAATGTTGGTTTTGTTGTCTCAACCTTACGTTGGTTTTGTTGTCTCAACCTTACGTTGGTTTTGTTGTCTAAATCTAATGTTGGTTTTGTTGTCTCAACCTTACGTTGGTTTTGTTGTCTCAACCTTACGTTGGTTTTGTTGTCTAAATCTAATGTTGGTTTTGTTGTCTTAACCTAACGTTGGCTTTGTTGTCTCAACCTTACGTTGGTTTTGTTGTCTAAATCTAATGTTGGTTTTGTTGTCTCAACCTTACGTTGGTTTTGTTGTCTTAACCTTACGTTGGTTTTGTTGTCTAAAGCTAATGTTGGTTTTGTTGTCTCAGCCTTACGTTGGTTTTGTTGTCTTAACCTTACGTTGGTTTTGTTGTCTAAATCTAATGTTGTTTTTTTTGTCTAAATCTAATGTTGGTTCTATTTCATCCTTACTGACCGTCAGAGGCGGTGCTTAAAGCAGTGGATATCTCCACCTCGCGCATGCGCATTTCGAGTACCAATAACAACATAGTCACCTGTGACCCCCACGTGACACCGGGAGGGCTATATCTTCCGGTGTCGTAAGAGGATCTGTTCCTTTTTCATCTTCTCGCTGCGCATGTACCATGTTGCACTTTGTGCTGAGAAGGAACTTGGAAACTTTTGCTACAGCTGGCTGCGTGCAGCCTCGTGACGACAGTCGGAGCCGCGGGCAACCCGTCCTCCAGAGGCTGTGGCCAGCTGATCTTCATCTGGAGTCAGGTTTGTGTCGGCGTTTGTTGGTTGAGGCAGTGTTTTTCGCTCCCGATCCTAGCACTCGTTGGCCTCCTTGCTCTCAATGTCATTGGTGTCTAACCGATTTGGTTTTGTGTGGCTTGCCGGTGAAAGTAGTGTTTTCGCTCCCGCTCCCGGTAACGCTATGATTTGACTTTTGTTTAGCGGCAGCGCTTACGCTCACAGCTAATTATCTGTTGTTTATTATCTTACCGGTGAAGGCAGTGCTTTCGCTCCCGCTCCCGGTAACGCTATTATTTGACTCTTGTTTAGCAGCAGCGCTTACGCTCACAGCTAATTGTCTTTGGCTGATTGCTTACTGGTGAAGGCAGTGCTCTCGCTCCCGCTCCCGGTAACGCTATTATTTGACTTTTGTTTAGCAGCAGCGCTTACGCTCACAGCTAATTGTCTTTGGTTGATTGCTTGCTGGTGAAGGCAGTGCTCTCGCTCCCGCTCCCGGTAACGCTATTATTTGACTTTTGTTTAGCAGCAGCGCTTACGCTCACAGCTAATTGTCTTTGGTTGATTGCTTGCTGGTGAAGGCAGTGCTCTCGCTCCCGCTCCCGGTAACGCTATTATTTGACTTTTGTTTAGCAGCAGCGCTTACGCTCACAGCTAATTGTCCTTGGTTGGTTGCTTACTGGTGAAGGCAGTGCTCTCGCTCCCGCTCCCGGTAACGCTATTATTTGACTTCTGCTAGCAGCGGTGCTTACGCTCATAGCTAATTATTGTAAGAGCTGATTATTGATTATTTGCTGGTGACGCAACGCTCCCAGTAACACTATTATTGGCTACCCCTAGGGAGGGTGATGGCCCATCCATGTGTCGCCTGTGCGGCTCCTCTTGAGTCTGAGGACGGTCATGACCGCTGCCCTCCTTGCCTCGGCCTCGAACATTTGAGAGAGGGCCTCACTGACAGTGCCTGTATGAACTGTGGCCTCCTGCCTTGGGTGCTCAGGGTGGCTAGGCTGGCAGAGTTGGAGCGTCGGGCGACAGCTGACGACCCCTCTGCTTTGACGAGTCTCCCTCCACATCAGTCCCGCCGTTGTCGGTCTCGACACGAGGGAGCTGCGGCCATGGGTGCCCCCCCCAAGAAAAAGGGGAGGGGCGGGCTGTCCTCCAAGGTGGACGGTTTGGCGGCCGACATGGAGCAGATGAAGGCGCTCCTCCTGGCCCTTCAGCCTGGGGCTGGTCGGGGGCCGCCTGGGCTACAGCCTGACCCCCCCTCGGAGGATGCGCCTGTGCTGGATGATGCCCTGTCGCTGGCGGCTTCGTCTAGCCCCGGTGTTCACCAGGGTTGTCTCGGCAGCCCTGGCTCCCCTGCAAAAGCAGGGCATGAAGGTTCTGCCATATTTGGACGACTGGCTGGTCTGTGCACCATCCCAGTGTCTGGTGGCCCAGGATACGGCTCGGCTGCTTCAGCACGTGGCCCGGCTGGGCCTGACAGTAAACTTTTTAAAGAGTGTCCTGGACCCATCCCAACGGGTAGTATACCTGGGGATGGTCCTGGACTCAGTCACTATGAGGGCGTATCTGTCGCCTCGGCGTGTAGACGACATCCTCCTCCGCCTTCCCCTCTTCAGGGGTGGCAGGATGGTGCCATTCCTTCGGTTCCTCCAGCTCCTGGGCAAACTAACAGCTGCTTCAGCTGTGGTGCCGTTGGGCTTGCTGTCTCTGCGCCCACTACAGATGTGGCTAAACAGCCTCCACTTGGACCCCAAGTGGCACGGCTACCGGAAGGTCAGGGTGTCTCGGCGGTGCCTCTTTTCTCTGTCCCCATGGAGACAGAGGTCGTTTCTGTCTGTGGGTGTACCCATGGGCACCATTCCATCCCGCAGGGAGATGGTCACGACCGACGCTTGCCTCTCGGGGTGGGGCGCGGTATGGCAGGGCAGGACGGCCCAGGGGCAGTGGCCGGCCCAGCACCACACGCATATCAATGCGCTAGAGCTCCGTGCTGTGCATCTGGCGCTCGTTCACTTCCTGCCGCAACTGTTGGGCAAGCATGTGCTGGTTCGATCGGACAACATGTCCGCTGTTGCCCAGATCAACCACCAAGGGGGCACCCGGTCTACACAGCTACTCCAGGTAGCTCGGAGCCTGTTGACTTGGGCGTATCCCCGTCTGGCCAGCCTGCGGGCAGTTTTTATACCTGGGGAACGGAATCTGGCCGCATATTTTCTGTCGCGGCGGAAGCCCTCACCAGGGGAGTGGCGGCTTCATCCGGAAGTGGTGGAGATGCTGTGGGGTCTTTTTGGCAGGGCGGAAGTGGACCTCTTCGCTTCGGCGGAGTCGACACATTGTCCCCTCTGGTTCTCCTGGACGGAGGTGACCAGCCCCCTTGGCCAGGACGCTCTGGCTCACGACTGGCCGCAGTGTCCTCTGTATGCCTTCCCACCGCTGCCCCTGATTCTTCCAACACTCCAGCGGGTACTTCTGCAGGGCCACAGGCTCCTTCTGGTGGCCCCCCTTTGGCCAGGGAGACTGTGGTTTCCATTGCTGCGCAGGCTCTGCTGCAGCTCTCCGTGGCGCCTCCCCTACAGGACAGACCTCCTTTCACAGCTGGGGGGTCTGATTTGGCATCCGGACCCCGGTCGCCTCCAGCTCTGGGCCTGGCCGCTACAGGGCCCGACCCACTGCTGAGGGTTTGCCCTGCGGACGTCAGGCGTACTATTCTGAACGCCAGGGCACCATCTACCCGGGTTCAATATGAGAACAGATGGAGGCTGTTCTCTAACTGGTGTGTGGATAAGGCAGTAGATCCAGCACGTTGCTCTGTGGCCACTGTTCTGGAGTTTCTGCAGTCTCTGCTGGATGGTGGTCGCGCTCTTTCCACCTTAAGAGTCTATGTGGCTGCTATTTCTTCCCAACACGAGATGGTCGACGGAGCCACAGTGGGGTGCCACAGGTTGGTGTCCCTCTTCCTTAGAGGGGCTCTGAGGCTGCGTCCCCCTAGGACCCTGAGGGCTCCAGCATGGGACCTGCCCCTGGTGCTGGAGGCCGTGTCCGCTCCTCCCTTTGAGCCTCTGACCCGGGTAGGGTTGAAATGGCTTTCAATGAAGACGGCTTTTCTGCTCGCCATTACCTCTGCGAAGCGGGTCGGGGAGTTGCATGCCCTCTCCGTGGCTGATACCTGCCTGCGGTGGAACCCCAATGGCTCAGGGGTGGTCCTGTGGCCGAATGTGGCGTTCCTACCCAAGGTGCTTTCACGTGCCCATCTTAATCAGCCTATCCAGCTCACACGCTTTGACTCCCGGTCTGGGGATGGTCAGTCGGAGCTGCTGTGCCCGGTACGGGCACTTGAGGCTTATATTGCCGCCACTGCCGGTATGCGGCAGTCGGAACAGCTGTTTGTGTGTCATAGTGGCCCTAACAGAGGCCGTGCGCTTTCCAAGCAGCGGCTGTCCCACTGGGTTGTGGATGCGATCACATTTACATTTACATTTAGGTCATTTAGCAGACGCTTTTGTCCAAAGCGACTTACAATAAGTACATTTGTCAAAAGAAGGAAACAAAGAAACCACGACGTATCATTGCCGATGCAGTAAGAGCTAAAAATAGAACAAGTGTTAGGTCCTCATCTGAGTAAAGTAGTACTTCAAGAGCAACAGTGCTAAGATCAGAGTGCTATAGGTAAGGTTTTTTTTGTTTGTTTGTTTTTTGTTTGGTTCGTTTTTTTTTTGGGAGGGTGGGGTCGAGGGAGGGTGCTAGTGGGTCATGCTATGTAGAGTCAAGGTGAAGTCTGAACAGGTGAGTCTTGAGCCTTTTTCGGAATCACGCATGCCTATAGGACCAGTGGCCGCCCCCCGCCACCCGGGGTAAGATGTCACTCCACCAGGAGTGTTTCAACATCATGGGCGGCACTAAGAGGGGTGCCCCTGGAGGCGATCTGTGCTGCGGCATCATGGACGTCACCTGGCACATTTGCACGTTTGTTATCGTGTCAACGTCGCCGCTCCCCATCCGATGGGTGTGGTCCTGTGTCCAAGCGCTGCTGCCCCAATGAGTGAGGTGGGTTTTGGATTCTTTGTGACCTTGTTGGTATGGGTCATCCAGTGCTTTAAGCACCGCCTCTGGCGGTCAGTAAGGATGAAATAGAACGAAAGTTACGAATGTAACTACGGTTCTATGAATCCTGGATGACCGCCAGAGCATCTTGTCACTCAGAATCCGTGTGTTTGCGAGAAGATTCTGGGAACAGATCCTCTTACGACACCGGAAGATATAGCCCTCCCGGTGTCACGTGGGGGTCACAGGTGACTATGTTGTTATTGGTACTCGAAATGCGCATGCGCGAGGTGGAGATATCCAGTGCTTTAAGCACCGCCTCTGGCGGTCATCCAGGATTCATAGAACCGTAGTTACATTCGTAACTTTCGTTTTGTTGTCTTAACCTTACGTTGGTTTTGTTGTCTCAACCTTACGTTGGTTTTGTTGTCTCAACCTAACGTTGGTTTTGTTGTCTCAACCTTACGTTGGTTTTGTTGTCTCAACCTAACGTTGGTTTTGTTGTCTAAATCTAATGTTGGTTTTGTTGTCTCAACCTAATGTTGAGAGGAAAAACTTTAAAAACTCATCACGTCAGAACAACACTTTGGAACATGTGGACTGGACAATTCATGTCCCTGAAAATGAAACCAATACATTACACTTCATGGTATTTACTGCATCCAATGCTACCAAGGTGCTGTTAAATCGGTTTAATCTGTCTCTTCTAAGTCCCAGAAGTTTAAGGTTCTTATTCATGTTAGTTCATGCTTTGTTTTCAGGTGCACATTTTAAATAAATGGTCAATTTAAAAAGCAAAAACTAGGTGACAGACATGTAGCTTATGCAGCCCTCATTAATTTACCCCCGCGTATAAATTCAGAGTCTTTAGGAGTGACCTCATATCTTGGTTTAGCAGTGAGTCAGTCCCAGCCTGGACTCAGCAGTGGACAAGGAGACAGACGGGTAGTTGTGATCCACCCGTGAGGCTGCAGAGAGGGGGGAAAGACAAAGAGACAGAGAAAGATGTATGAAAGAGTGAGACAGACAGAGATACATGACTATTCAAACTTTGGTGTTCTGTCCCGGTCTTATTGGAAAACTGTCCATAGTGAAGTCAGCACTGAAATTAGATATTGATTCTTCCAACCCCCTGCTCTCTCCATCCCTCACTCTGAAGCTTTTGGCCTGCACATATTCTCTTGTGGTGGTTCCTTCTCTTTCATTGATGCATCCTTGTTTCCATCACTTGCATCTTCCCACCTAAGAGAAGAGGAGCATTTTGAGAAGACGCCAAAACCAAAAGAAATAAGTTTAGAATGTATTGATTGCAGGATTGGGATCAGGTTTGGAAGTTGCAACAGCAATCAACTCTGCCTATACGTATATAATGGGCGCCAGATCTACTACTGTTACTGTTACTACTACTACTACTACTATACTACTACCAACACCAAATGCAGATGGAACCCAAGATCCTGGTCCGCTCCAGATTCCTGCCAGAAGAAGGCAGTTTTTTCTCGCCACTGTCGCTGTCATCTTGCTCCTGGTAATGTTGGGACTTTGAAATTGTATTGACCATAAACATCATGAGTGTGTTCTCGTCCGGCTCAATGTGTAAAGTGTCATGAGATAACTTCTGTGGTCCTATGACACGTTAAATAGAATTGAATTGAATCTTAGACAGAACTTCTCCAGTTAGTCTTGTTCCAGTCTGAAGATTGCTCGTATCTGATTTAAGCCCTCAGTTAATTCTTTGCTCTCGCTCCTGCAGATTCCCTTATCTCCACTACTCCTGGTCAGCCTCCTGCCTCCGCACCACTCCCTGTGTTTTCCTGGAAACTACTCTGGACCTACACACTCACCCCCCTTGCTTTTCTGGACAACCTGGCTCAGCACTTCAGCCCTTTTGATCAGCTCTGCTCACAACAGCCCAAGGACTCTGCTGGCAATTCTTTGGAAGGAAAATTAAATCATTTTTTTTAAATCAGTCCTTGTCTCGGTTTCTGTATTTTCACATTTGGATTCAGCAAACTTGACATCATGACAATGTCAGCATTTGCAAAAAGGGCTGCAGAAACACGTTTTTTCTGTGTTTCTGGGTTTTGAGTCAGAAAAGAATGAAATGAAAACAAACTGACATACAAGCAAAGATGCACTATAACAAAGATGCATTACAAGCTCCACCAATGGTTTTAAACACGCCCCCACTCCAACACTTCTATAATACTTCAGCTTGGTCAGCACTCCAAAGCTTTAAACCATGATGCTCTACGTTCCCACACGTGTCAACGTACGCTCATTATATGAGTAGTGTTTATTTTAAATAAACTTCACAGGACGTTAGCTTTAGGCATCAAAACCACTTAGTTAGGTTAGATTAAGGAAAAGAGTGTGGTTAATGTTCACTTGACTGACTAACGACTCACGTGACTAACGGCACCAACAATTGGTAATGACTGATGTCAACGTTTCCTTTTAGTTTGACCCTTTCACCTCCCCTCCCTCCCTGTGTGGACGATCTCTCTCTTTATACTATGTTACTCTACCCATAATCCAGTGGGTGGCTGCATCACATACAAATGCCAGGTATGATACCAGGTATCCTACCAGGTGAGTTACCAGGAGGGGCTACCAGGTATGATACCATGTGAGTTACCAGGTGAGTTACCAGTTTGCTACCAGCTATGCTATCAGATGAGCTACCAGTTTGCCACCAGGCATGCTACCAAGGGTGCTACCAGGTACGCTACCAGGTGAGCTACCAGGTATGCCACCAGGTGAGCTACCAGTTTGCAACCAGGTGTGCTACCATGTATGCTACCAGGTGAGCTACCAGTTTACTAACAGGTGAGCTACCATGTATGCTACCAGGTGGGCTACCAGGTGAACTAATGGGGAAAATATCAGTCCAAATAAGCAGTTCATTAGCTCCGCTGTCACATGATTCACTGTTGAGCTCAATTGGTTGTAGCTGCTCTGAGGAGGTAGAAGTAGAATGTCCCTCTCTACCTTTGTATTTGTATCTTCTTAGCCTCGCAGTAATAAATCCACTCCACTTCAAACCTGGAACTAAACAAAACTAACTCTCCAAAACCTGCAAAATGTTCAGGCGTCCCAAACCTCAAGAATCACACGCCTAGAATGATGAAAGATACCACTAATGACTTCCAGATTACTTTAACACACAACTTTAACACACAACTACACAGTTCTTTCTCCCTTCGTCGGGTTGTGTGAGTGTGTGTGCGTGTGTGTGTGCGTGTGTGTGTGTGTGTGTGTGTGTGTGTGTGTGTGTGTGTGTGTGTGTGTGCTGCGTGTGTGTGTGTGTGTGTGTGTGTGTGTGTGTGTGTGTGTGTGTGTGTGTGTGTGTGTGTTTTAGCAGCAGCAGTGGATATTAAGCTCCTGGAAGAAAAGACACATCCTGAAAGACATCAGAGCTTTGTCCTCTGTCCTCTGTCCAATGCTTACTGGCCTACGTCCGCCTGTAAATATCTTAATACTATGTTATACTATAAAACCAGGATACAACTGACTATGTTCGATTCATTTTGTAAATCAAAATTGAAGTGATAGTACAGCCTGGTCTGTTTGCACACAACTAAACTACATTGTGTTTTGAGGGGAATGTATTTTGTGGTGGATGACGTTTGCCTTCTTTCACCAGGAGACTGATTTTAAAGGTTTTTTTTACTAAACCTTCACATCGCTGTCCAGGCAGCAAAGTGACTCAGCATAAAAATACTGAACTGTTCCTTAGTTAGTTGTGGTTATCATGTCAGATAGGTCATAGGTCAGAGTTTCATGTAATCACCAGCTGACCCCCTGCAGGTAGCAGGTCTGCTTAAAGAAGGAGTTCACATTTTAAAAAATTAAAATTCATTGTGTGTTAAAAGAGATCTCCTGCTAAAGTAATTACAGTAAGTGATGGGGTTAAATATCTGCCCTTGTTCTACTGTTCAACTCACATGAGGCACCAGCTGTAACCAACAGCTTCATTAATGATACATATATCATTTATTAATGCTTAAAAGACAAACACTTCTAATGGACACTTAAAATAACCATTTAGTAGTAACAAAATGTGTATAGATGAACAACCATTATTGTAGTAGAAGAAGAATGTATGAATGGAAGCTGTATAACATTTGTAACTGCATACTTGAAGGCTTGTTACAGGGAAACCTTTTATTTGTGGATTACATACTTTATAATAAGCTATCAAGCCTGTAGTAATTACTTTTTCACACATGGTCATCATCCATTACATTGTTAATATTAATAATTTGATGATTTGAATGATTTGATGGTCCATTGGAATGATCTTTCTAAAGACACTAATGCTGGAGGAGATTCACCACTTACTTGATGTTTCACAATCAACTAAACTAAAAACTAAACTAAATGTCCATTTTAGTGGATTATTGAGAGCAATATTAAACGTTACAGACAGATGTCACGAATCCCACCTAGTCCTAGGTTGTTTGTTATCTGGGTTTGTTACAGTATAGTTGTCACTAACTCTCCTGTCCTTTCAGATCCAGCCACTCCCTCTGGCCATGCAATCAGCTCGTTCCCCTCACCTGGTTTTGCCGCCCGTCTCCTCAGCTGCAGCCCATTCCATCGTTATTCCCTCAGTATTTATTCAGGCCATTTCCTTTGTTGCCTGCCAGATTGTCTTGTGTGTTACTGCCGAGCTCTCCAGCGTTAGTCGATATTTCTCCAATTGATCTGCCTGTCTTGACCTTGCTGCCTGTGTACTCGACCCTGCTACTCTGCCTGACCCTATTCGGATTTGTTTGCCGGTTAGACTGATCTCCTGGTTTTGGACCCTGCCTGTTGACCCAAGTAAAGAACATTCCTTTTTGAACAATTTCTGGTGCTTCTGGGTTCTCCTGGCCAGTTCCCGTGAATGTGACACAGATAGTTACAGCTCCTTTATTATATGTCTTATGGGACCGCAGGGCTGGATATCCTGCCTGACCACCTTCAGCAGAGGTGTGTCCTGCAGTCCTGCCTGATGGCCCTGTGCTAATATCTGCTTCATATTGAGCCCTCATGGTGCATGTTTCTAAGTGAAATAATGTTTCATTAAGTTTCTATCATCAGGAAAATCACGGCCTGCTATCGTTCCGGCAAAGTTGTTGTGGTTATTAAGTTGTTAAGTTATTAGTTGTTAAGTTATTCTGTGTCGGTGATCCGACAGTGTTCTGGGACTGAATATGAAGGAGGAATCTTATTGGTCTGTCCATATTCATAAGTTTTCTTCTGCTTTTTTGCTTTAAAAAAAAGAAAACAAAGTGATAACTGTCACAAACAAAACAAATTATTACTGCTGTCTTTAATGAAAAAGTACTCAGATGAATAATCATACAACACATTTTATTGAAATTTGTAAGGAAAGTGTAAGATGGTTAATGTCATACACATAAAACCCATGTTTCCATTTCCTCTGGCTCACCTTCACTCATTACCTCATCTACTTTTCCTCTTCTGTTGCCAGGCAACAGACAGGAAGAGCATCACTTGAAGATGTCAAAAGAGCTCACAGGCAGACTCTTGATGCTGGATGGAAGGAGGAGGGTGGACCTGGACAGGAGCAGGGTAGACCTGGACCGGAGCAGGGTAGACCTGGACAGGAGCAGGGTGGACCTGGACCGGAGCAGGGTAGACCTGGACAGGAGCAGGGTGGACCTGGACAGGAGCAAGGTAGACCTGGACAGGAGCAGGGTAGACCTGGACACCCTGCTCCTGGAAAGCCCTCATCACAGTTAAGAATCAATGAATGAAAGGCAGCTCAGAGTGGACTTCCTTTATTAAAGTACAGTTAGTTACTAGGAATTAGGAACCACAGTACGACCTAACTAGTGCTTGAAAGGTTGGTAACAGCAGCTAATCCAGTAGGCTATTTCCGTCGGCCCTTAAGGTGGTCTTTCTTACGATGGAGCGTAAATGTGACTGTTAGCACGACCAAGTGTCAGACTAGCTCTAGAATGAGCTAAAGAAATTATTATTATTATTATTAAATAATGTATGATAATTATCTAAACTATTTTTATTATTGCTACTAGTATTATTATTATTATTATTACAGTTATCATGCCGTGGAGGGGGCGTGGTGCAGCATCTGGCTGCAGGAGAGAGAAAGGTGTCTCACGGAGCAGAGTCAGCTGATTAAGGCAGCTGCAGGTGATTGGGTGATGAGGTGCAAGGAGCCGACCTGCCGGGCACGAGTGTTGGGTTATGGTGCATGTAGTAAACCTGAATACAAAACCGGTCTCTGGTCCCTCTCGAGAGCTGTGTGTGTGTGTGTGTGTGTGTGTGTTTCACTACTCTCATCAATGACTGTTTGCTGCTATGAGAAAATATTCCTCATGCTTCATCTTCAGTCGGTAATGTGGCTCCGTTTCATGCCAGTAAAATGCATCCTTATCTCTGTGCAGCTCTCTTTCTCTCTGCTGTGCTTTCCATTCCTTTTTTCTTCCTCATGGCGAGCGCAGCAGCAGCGTTTCCTTCTCCTCTGTGTCACCTCCACTCCCTCCTCCCCCTCCTCCCCCTCCCTCCAGCTCCTGCTGCTCCTCTCTCCACTGTGTGTTTGCAGATGAAACAGGCAGCCTGCCAGCATTTCATATTTCTTGGCAGCAAAGTGGCTAGCCAACTTCCTGGGGAGGGAGGGGGAGTTGGGGCTTGCAAAAGGTTACATTGTCTTTAAAAAAGAACCAGTATGAGGAGGTAGCGAGGGAGTGAAAAAGGAAAGAGAGAGGGGGGGCTGGTCTGGATCAGCTAAACGGCTGCACTGTTGTGTGGTAATGGAAAAAGCCCTCGGGGGAATATTCAGTATGCAGGAGTATCGAGTTGCATGCAGTCATTACAATGATGTCTGTCCCTCTCTGTTTCTCTTTTTGTCTATACCTTCTCTGGAATGTTCCCTCGCCTGCAGCACACACACACACACACACATGCACACATACACACACATACACATACACACACATACACACAACACACACACGCACACACATACACATACACACACTTCACCCTAAAATGCAATGATTTACATTTTACGTTCTATTGTTATATTACATTTTTATTTTCATTTTGTCCCCAAAAGAAGGCGAGTCCCCATAATGTGACTGGGTATGTATGTCCCCACAAGATGGGTAAAACACACACGCCTCTCTTCTGTGAGGCGATAGACTCATGATGAGGAAGCTGGGAATCGTAGTTTGCCGTGTGTGTGTGTGTGTGTGTGTGTGTGTGTTGTGTGTGTGTGTGTGTGTGTCATTGCAGGATGTTTCTGCTGCTGACTACAAACCAACAAATATCCCCAACCCAACAGCCGTCTGTACGGTGCTGCTGGATGTCAGCACTGTTTAGAAATTCTACATTTCTGAAATGGAATCATTTCTTATAAACTCAATAATATGCTATAGCATGACTTTGTGAGCTTTATGTAAAGTGACAGCACTGTATAAGGTTATGATGATACTATAACACAATGATGAGGACTCTCTGTGTCTGTATAACTGGCTGAAGGTTGGTCGTTCTAATGTGTGTGTAACATCCAGGACTCAGATTCTTCTTTGAAACACTGGACTTACTTGGGCATGGAGGTATAACACTTATAATACATTATGTCCACCACTTAAAGTACTTTATACCTTCTTATAAGATTTCATGCATGATTATAAACATTTATAACCACTTTTATGAAGCCTTATCAATGCATTATAATATGTTATAAATGCGTGTGCATTATATACATGACCTTCATCCAAAATTAAATTTGTAGTCCCATCTCTGCTACATTGGGCACATAAAAATGAAACAAATATACTATAGTGTGAAGGGTAGAGGAAGAATGTAGGTGTCTCTAACTGCTCTGAAGTCTGCTGGTTCATCAGCTGATGCTTGTGTATCTCTTCCCAGAATGCAACAGGGTGAACAAACTGTGTCTGGGTGGGTTTTCTCTTTTAACATCTTTGGGCTCTGTGTAGTGTCGGGTTTGGATGGTCAAATACATATTGGTTTCATTCAAACACTGGAAGGGAGAACTCCTAATCCCCTTGAACAACAACACACTATATACATGTTGTTGTCTTCAATATGTCACTATAACAATAACACTTCGTCATCTTGCAAACCAACCAAGTTTCTGTAAGTTGATCTTCCAACTCATTCTCACTACTAAGTCTTCCAACGCTTGCTCAGTGCCCCAAAGTCAATGAGTGGGTCCAAACTGAAATAACTGTGGAGTGCCATGACATTTGAGAAGACATTCATGGTCCCAGGGGATGAATCTGACTTGCTGATTCCATGACTTTTTCCACCACCACCATGACATGATATGTTTGGTTCAGAGTCAATTTCCTTACAACTACTGGATGGACTGATATGAAGTTAGGTTTATGACCAAGTGTCTACGGCAATAAGCACATGTTAGCATTAGGCATGTCAATGGTTACTGTTACTCATTTAACCATCGAGAACACACCGGCGCACTAAGTCCGGGTGTGTGACAGGGTCGGTGTATGTGCTACGGAGCAAAATGAACCGAAAACTGACGTTAGCGTGCTAACATGCTAATCTGAGATGGTGAACATTGGGTACCAAACATCAGCATATTCACAGTTTAATTGTAAGCATGCTGTTTTTGGATATTTTGACTCATATTTAGGTTTGTCACAGTGTCTTCAGTATTTTCATAACATGGTTTTGAAAGGTTTCGTAACAAAGTGTACTGTTTATTTTATTGAATACATTTCGGTCTCACACTCTACTCCTCATTACAGCACAGTGTGAAGAAGACTCATCTAAATGAAACATTAGTTATGAAGCGCTGTTCCAAAACTGCTTTTCAACAATGTCTTCCAAATAACAGCCTCCATTGAAAGGCTGAAATGAGTCTCTCTCTCTCTCTCTGTTTCACTGCCACACACACACACACACACACATATACACACACACACACACACACACACTGAAACGCCCTCCCCCCTTCCTCCACTTCCCTCCCCCACTGCCTCCCCTCTTTGCTGCTTCTATAATTCAAATTCTGTCATGCTCGTTCCAGACTGCTGGCTCCAGTCTCTCTCTCTCTCTCTCTCTCTCTCTCTCTCTCTCTCTCTCTCTCTCTCTCTCTCTCTCTCTCTCTCTCTCCCTCTCTAGGAAAAGAAAAGCGAGGAAAAAAGGAGAGGGGAAAAAGCTCTTTGAGGGGCAAAGCTGACAGAACCACACACAGACAAACCCACCAACTGAACTAAACAGCACATGTGAAAAAGCCTGCTGTGCATTTGGAGTCTTGCAGGAACACTAAGCCTCTTCTGTTCACTTCACATGTGTTTTACACTCATTATTTTACTTTCTATATTCCCCTTATCTCTGGTTTTAAAGGAGAACGTGTTAATTATCCACTTCAAGAGCTATAGGCTACGTTTAGTCGAGGCTGGTCTCCTAAAAATAAAGTTCTGACATAACGGCATTGGGAATTACGTTTCTCTTGATGTATCACAATAAGAAATAACACACAGGGTGTTCACCAGGGGCCCATTGCACAAAACTAGGATTAAGACATCCAGGATAAGTGACTGAGCTGAGCTCAATCGATCCAAAACAAGAGCGTCCAGGCTTAATTGGTTGCACAAAGACCAAGCCAGGATGAGCAGACATGGATTCATCAAGCCAGGTGAAAACAATCCTGAGCTGCGTTTCAATAACGGTTTGAGTCGCCCTCAATTCATTTTCTACTTTCTTCTTTCTTCTTCTTTGGTGGTGAATAGACAACAGACAATGGTGTTTGAGGTTCATTATCGCCACCGCATGGACATATTTTTCGTGCACCACTGCAATGCATTGTGGGTGATATACAGCTCTGAAGTGACGATCGTTGTTCACTCGATCACTCAGCCCTCAAGGGTCGATCTCACGGAGTTCACTTCAGCTGTTCAGGGAATTGGAACAGCCCTTAAGATGGCGGCGGGGATTCCTCCGAGGGCAAGTGCTTAGGGCAAGTGAGCGAGGGCGACTCAAACCGTTATTGAAACGCAGCTCTGGATAGGTGCACGCTCACTGCTCCCTCAAATAGACCCCGCCGCCGATCACAGATTCACTGATTCACCATGGCAAATAGAGCGGCATACTTTTCCCCACCGGAGGCAGAAATCCTCATGGAGGCATACGAGGAGGTCAGGCTGCTCTCACTCAGCTTTCATACTAAAAAGTACGAAAAGTAAAGCACGATATTTTCGTATGCTTTCCTGCGTATTACACAGAGCCATGGTCACATGACCGATGTGCTTTATACTGGTTATTAGAGAGCATCAGACCTAAATCTAACCATAACCCTCAGAGAGTTCAGCTCAGGAGGTGGAGCGGGTTGGCTGGCTACCGCAAGATTGCCGGTTCGATCCCCGGTTCTTCCTAGTTAGCATTTACCTAACCTTAACTCTAACCCTAACCCTAACCAAGGACAGATCATATACATTCACTGAAGGAATAATATGAGAACAAAATGCAGATTTTTTGCTAGGTATGTCATCAAAACGTACTTTAATACTCTCCTCCTCTAAAACAACGGGTTACAATATTATGAATTTATTCTCGTAAATTTATGACTTCATTCTCGAAGTCTGTGTATATTTATTTTTTCTCTGTGGCTCTAATATTCCGTCATTTTATATATATAGCCTTAGTCTATGGGAAACTGTAAATTACCTAATGATAGCAACATCATCCATCCATCCATCCATTTTCTACCGCTTATCCTGTATTTAGGGTCACGGGGGGGCTGGAGCCGATCCCAGCTATCATTGGGCGAAGGCAGGGTACACCCTGGACAGGACGCCAGTCTATCGCAGGGCCGACATGTAGAGACAAACAACCATTCACTCTCACATTCACACCTACGGGCAATTTAGAGTCACCAATTAACCTATACCCATCCTGCATGTCTTTGGATTGTGGGAGGAAGCCGGAGAACCCGGAGAGAACCCACGCTTACACGGGGAGAACATGCAAACTCCACACAGAAGGAACCCGGGCCGACCCAGGAATCGAACACAGGACCCTCTTGCTGTGAGGCGAGAGTGCTACCCACTACACCACCGTGCAGATGATAGCAACATCATCTAAAATCATAATTTATCCAAAATGATTGAATGAATGATCACAAACGTTTAAATAATGACAGTGGGTCTAGTTATATGTGATAACAATGTGTAGTGGGCAGTGGAATAACTATTGGTTTCCGTTTGTGATGACTGCTGACTGAGATAAGGGATGAGATTAAATAGATCCTGGAATTTAGCCTGGTCTGGAGCAGGCTCACTCCACAGAATAAATCTCAATGGTAACTTAGACCATAACATATGCTACTGCCCCCTATTGTGCAACCGGATCACGGCTCTCTCTTGGGAGTTGTCCAATCGTCGTACTTTTTTTAAATGTTCTATTCGTGGTTTGGTTTTAACAGGTAGTAACAGACATTCCGACATAGTTTCACTGCAGTTCGTGAATCAGTCACAAAATGTAATCTACGGCTCAAGGTCCGGTTTCCCGATAACGTCCACTCTTAGCACGCTACGAAGACTCCTACGTTATGACTTACCAAAGTTGTTTACCTCTATAGTCGTGGTTCCAGAACGGTCTCTTAGGAGTCTTCTTAAGAAACAAACGGACTTACGTCGTACGTACACGGCGCTGTCCAGAAAGAAAGTGCTGAAATTGATTGCTCAGATTTTGATTTTCCATTTCATGTGCAGGTGCATGACAGCACTATATTATAAAATGTAGGCTATTGCAGTGTTTGGGAATAAAACATTGCTAGAAATCCTTCTAGGCCTAAACATTTATTTAACCATGGTCGAACATACTACCATAGCCTATACTGATTTAAAAAAAGATATAATAAATATAGAAACAGCGGGGGAGATTGAGCCAATTACATCCTTAATCACATGCGTATTTGTTGCCGTTGTAGTCGAAACTTATGCAATATAGCCAGCGGCGTCGGTCAATATATCCGTGGGATTGTAGTTGATCCTTATGAAATTATGTATTCCAACTAAACGGACTTTGGTTCAGGATGTGTTGTATCGCTGGTCATAGTTTTCCGCGTTCACAACCATCACGTTGCATGTCAACCATGGCATGTCAAGGCATGCACATTTATGACATGCCTTGACATTGACTAGGCTGAATGGGCTAATTAAATGACACTGTAATATACCTAGGCTACTTTGAGGTTTAGGTAAAGCTTAGCCTTATGATGAAATGCATGCGCATTTTATTATAGGGGTTATGAATGATGTAGTGTTAGGAAGGCTTTTAAGAAGCTTCGGGAAACGGGCCCAGAATATTGGCTTTCGAAGACAAAAACGTCAGGTTGAGGCAACAATACAAGTGCTAAATTTACGCAACAAAATCGACATAGGGTTGAATATATAAATCCAATGGCAAAAAAATCCAAAGGTGCATGACAGCACTATATTATAAAATGTAGGCTATTGCAGTGTTTGGGAATAAAACATTGCTAGAAATCCTTCTAGGCCTAAACATTTATTTAACCATGGTCGAACATACTACCATAGCCTATACTGATTTAAAAAAAGATATAATAAATATAGAAACAGCGGGGGAGATTGAGCCAATTACATCCTTAATCACATGCGTATTTGTTGCCGTTGTAGTCGAAACTTATGCAATATAGCCGCGGCGTCGGTCAATATATCCGTGGGATTGTAGTTGATCCTTATGAAATTATGTATTCCAACTAAACGGCTTTGGTTCAGGATGTGTTGTATCGCTGCCATAGTTTTCCGCGTTCACAACCATCACCGTTGGCATGTCAACCAATGGCATGTCAAGGCATGCCATTTATGACATGCCTTGACATTGACTAGGCTGAATGGGCTAATTAAATGACACTGTAATATACCTAGGCTACTTCTGAGGTTTAGGTAAAGCTTAGCCTTATGATGAAATGCATGCGCATTTTATTTAGGGGTTATGAATGATGTAGTGTTAGGAAGGCTTTAAGAAGGCTTCGGGAAACCGGGCCCAGAATATTGGCTTTCGAAGACAAAAACGTCAGGTTGAGGCAACAATACCAATGTTAAATTTACGCCACAAAATCGACATAGGGTTGAATATATAAATCCAATGGCAAAAAAACGTTATCTTTAGTCATCCAAGTTTGATATAAAAACATACCTGCAATTTCCTGATGTTAAACTCAGGAAACTCAGTAAAACATACGTTATTGTACTTGGGCCTAAACTCCTCCGAAGCTCACTGTCTAAAGATATAGCTAACATTGATGGGATTGCCATCGCCTCAAATACTACCGTAAGAAACCTTGGAGTTATCTTTGATCAGGACCTGTCCTTTGACTCGCATATTAAACAAACTACAAGGACAGCCTACTTTCACCTGCGTAACATTACTAAAATTAGGCCAATGCTGTCTCTAAAAAATGCAGAAAAACTTGTCTATGCATTTGTTACCTCAAGGCTGGACTATTGTAATTCCTTATTATCAGGCTGTTCTAATAAATCTCTTAAAGCTCTCCAGCAGGTCCAGAATGCTGCAGCGCGTGTTCTGACTAAAACTAGAAGAAGGACATTTCTCCTGTATAAGCTTCTCTGCACTGGCTCCCAGTAAAATCCAGAATAGAATTTAAAAACCTTCTCCTCACAAAACCAATGTTAGGTTGAGACAACAAAACCAACGTTAGGTTGAGGCAACAAAACCAATGTTAGGTTGAGACAACAAAACCAACGTTAGGTTGAGACAACAAAACCAATGTTAGGTTGAGAAAACAAAACCAATGTTAGATTGATAAAACCAAACGAACGTTATGTTTCGACACCGAAACTAGTGTTAGTTTTTAACAACAAAACCAATATTAGGTTTAGACCACAAAACCAATGTTAGATTTAGACAACAAAACCAATGTTAGATTTAAACAACAAAACCAATGTTAGATTTAGACAACAAAACCAATGTTGGTTTTCGACAAAAAAATCAATGTTAGAACCAACTAGGTTTAGGAGACAAAACCAATGTTCAGTTGAGAAGAAGAAACAGCATTAGGTTTCGACAACAAAACCAACGTTAGGTTTTGACAAAAAACGTTATTTTTCAACAACAAAACCAATGTTAGCTTGAGACAACAAAACCATGGTTAGGTTTAGAAGACAAAATCAATGTTAGCTTGAAACAAAAAAACATTTGTTTTTGTCAACAAAACCAATATTAGGTTAAGACAACACAACCAACGTTAGCTTTTAACAACAAAACTAAATTTAGGCTTAGACAACAAAACATAAGTTAGGTGTTGACAACACAACTGATGTTAGGTTTAGGGGGGAATGAAAACAACATTGTTGGATCCATCCACCATAAGTATGAGCCTTCCTCAATATTTAATATGTCCCTATCTCTCGATGTTACAATGTCACAGGAGCGGATGTTGGAGATCCGGTTTCTGCCGTGCTCTAAGCAGCTGCGCCCCAAGGCCGGTCGCGCGCCATGTGGGAAACTCTGATGATGATGATGATGTGTTTAATTCAGGTGCCCACCATGAAAAAAGATCTGAATTAACTTTACATTGTGATTGTTTTACTTCTTCTTGAATGGACACCTTAACGTGGTGGAGGAGTTTTTGTGCCCCTGTGATCCTGGGAGCTATCTTGTCTGGGGCAAAAGTTCCTTGTAGGGTCCCCCAAGGCAAATTGGTCATCAGGGGAGGGGCAGAAATCTTTGGATTAGAGTACCTCATCTGGATCAGGGAATCCGGGGCCAGTGCTCCTCTAAAGAGGTCACCCGTGTGCTTTATTTTCCAGAAAGCTGGCGTTGGAGTGGAGGCACTGGCTGGAGGGGGATGAACAGTTGTTCCTAGTGTGACCAGATCACAAGAATCTAGGAATATATCAGAACCACCAAGAGACTTAACTCCTGACAGGCCAGGGGCCCGTTTCACAAAGCAGGTTCAACAAACTCTGAACCTAACACTGAACTCTGAGATGACCAACTCTGAGATGGGCAACTCTGAGTTTTCAGTTTCAGAACAGCAGTTTTGAATTAGTTCATTCAACTCTGAGTATGTAAACTCTGAGTTACGCGCGTGCCTTCCGACTCTATAAAGCCATCATCAATGGAGCTCCGATATTACGATTCACCATGGCAACCGGGAGAGCGTTATAAGATATTACTGAGTGTTTATGTAGAAAACGAGCTCATCCTGAGAAAGCGGAGCAACGTAACTGCAGCAAAGTAGCGATAGTTGGCTTGGCAGACAATTACTGCCCGATCAAATGTGTATAACTGAATGAAACAGTCTATTGATCTAAAGGTAATAAGTCTTTATTTTTGGCCTTGCAGAGCAACACTGTGGTGTAATGGTAAGCAGCGCCGCCCATGGTGCAGGCGACAGGGGTTCAACTCCCATAGTTCACAAAGTAGAGCTCTGAATGGATTATCATTTTCATTGGGTGTAATCCCCGCAGGCACAGAAAGAAAGTGGCGTCAGTTGAAAATTAAGCATAAGAATATTGCGCAAATACGTTGACTAAGGCATATGATTTAAATCATATTTCACATATTAAACAGTAAATATAAGCAGATATTTCAACACAGAAATGTACTTAAAAATTTCATAAATCTCCCGTTCGCAAAAACACTACCTCCGCAAAGAATCTGGTTGCGGATTATGTCCGCGATATGAAATGTTGAAAATGTCGGAGAATATTGTTTAGATCATATCTAATGTGATTGGAAGGAAAGGTAATCAAAATTGTCTCCCAACGCAAAGCTGCTAGAATCACTTTTATTTCCATATCGATTAGGTTGGAAAGGACGGCACATTTTTTTCAGACTTGGTTTAGATTCCGGAAAAAGGCGGAGACATGTAGGGAGAAACTCACGGTTTGTTGAAGCAAACCTGCTAGCGATCAGGTTAGGTTCACGGAGTATGTTACCCGGGTAACTGACTCAGATTTATGCTGAACTGGCTTTGTGAAACCGAAAAACCAGGGTTTGTGAAACCTCATCTCAGGGTTAACTAACTCAAGGTTTTCACTAAACCTGCTTTGTAAAACGGATCCCAGGTGGGCATTATTCTTTAACCGTTTCAACTTTACCTTGTCTTATCACCCTGGTCCTAGAAACATCAAGCCAGATGCCCTCTTACACCAGATTGAGCTGGACGACGCCAACAGGGGTCCCACCACTATCATGCCTCCTATCTGCCTGATTGGAACTGTGACCTGGGCATCGAGAGTGAGGTTAGTCAGGCACAGGAGGGGATGCAGGTCCTAGAGAGCTGCCCTCCTAGCCACCTCCTCATACTAGCTGGTCTCCGCTCACGGGTCCTACAGTGGGTTCCCAGGTATTGGTGGCCGTGGCCACCAATACCTGGTTGACTGCAGAGGATATGGGCAGAAGGTAACAGGAGTTACAGTGGCGACACAGTGCAGACCAGGCACTTGGATTCTATCTGCATTTGGTTTTGGTAGTAGAATTAGTAGTAGTAGTAATATTACCAGTACTAGTAATAATAGTAGTAGTAATATTAACAGTCCTAGGTGGCCCACAGTGTTGGGGCCATTGGCCCAATATGAGTGTTTTATATGATAGCCTTTGTTTAAAGAATGTGGCCAGTCAGTTAACATGCGTCGTCTGGGGTTGCTACACCCCTTTCACCTGTCAATCAGACACTGCCTGCGGCAGAGAGATGCATGTGGCTGCCGCGTTTGGCTGTTGGTTTTCAGGAGTGAAACATGATGGAACAGAAAAAACACGCAAAACGCAAAGGTGCCACAAAAAGCCTGAAAATACCGACATTTGTTGAGCCCACTCAGTCCAGTGATTCAATGATGAGACAGAGGACAGTGACACACCAGAGCAGCCAGCACAGCGGCCTCTGCTCAGTCAAGACTGCACCAGGGATATGATGGTAAGATACATGGAAACATTATGCTGATTTGACTAGTATTAGCTTGCTTCTAAGCCATATATGTCACAGATAGTAAATGTTAGCTAGCGACACAGAAGGCTAGTTGCCATAGAGGACGTGCGTTCAATAAGATGGACCACTATCAACAAATCAGATATTTTTGGGGGTTTATTGACACTAAAACTATTAATTAGTATGGGCCGCCCTCCTCTGTATGTCACAACCCTCTGTATCTAATGTTACCATCCAATTGGAATTAGCCTGTAAACATTGAAGCTATAGTCTACGATTTGGAATAAAAAAAAATCTATTCAGTCTATCAGCCGTAGGCCTGCATAGAAATTGACCAATGGGAGCCATTGGTCTGGAAGGCTCCATCCAATCCCCTTGTCTCCCCTGCTCCTCGTCACCCCGCCTTGTCGAATTGTGGAACACTGAGGGGAGGGGTTTGATTAGGGGGGGGATGCTTTTTTCAAATCTGTCTCAGAGGCTCAACTGATTTTCAGAATGTAGTCCATAGCTTTAACGTTACCATCATAACTTTTGCTGCCACATTCAACTAAGCTAGTCTTACTAGTCCAGGGAAAGGCATATTAACTTTATAACACATTAACATATTATTGCACGGCTCTTCATTACGCTGTAGAATACTCCATTCACTTGAATTCACTATAATTATTACTGTCACTTACCTACTTACCAACCTTCACACTAACTATTGCAGACTATTAGATAATAATAATATATCCATTCAACAATGTTTACATATTTTTGTCTTCACCCATAGGTCACCAAATTTGTTCCAGAGGGACTGTTGATTTCTCCAACTTGGGGCCAGTGTCAACACATCAACAACTTAAAGCATCAACCCAACATTGAACAGCAACACAAGGATGAGTGGGTACTCTATACTGTTATGAAACTTGTGGACAGTAACGGAGTAAATGTACTTAAGTACTGTACTTAAGTACATATCCAGAGGATTTGTACTTTACTTGAGTATTACATTTCTCTGGTACTTATTACTCTTACTTGAATACATTTCCAAGACAAATAATTTTACTTTTACTCAAATTAATTTCTAGAAAGGCTGAAAAGTTACTTTCAGGTCTGCTCTTTTTTTTTTTTTTTTTTTAAATACTATTGGACACAAGCTGTGTTTGTCAAAGAAGGAACCCTATCACAGTGTACACTCTCCACTGGGATCTACGTAAAAGCGGAAATACGTAATCCCTCCCCATAAGGATACCACCAAAGTAGCCACGCCCTCGACTGTTTGTCAACACAAAACCACAACAATGTCTGAGTCTCAGACTGAGTGTGATAATGATCCGTGATAATTACTCTTACTTTTACTTAAAGTACATTTAAAAACATATACTTTTGGATACTTATACCTTTAAAAGCAAGTACTTTTTTACTCTCTCGAGTACCATGTCGACTGAGCTACTTTTACTTGTAACGGAGTAAATTTTGACCAGTAGTATTTGTACTCTTACTCAAGTACTGGGGTCAAGTACTCTGTCCATCTCTGAACTTGTCCTTATCCCTAATACCTGTATAAAAGAGAAACATTGCAAAAAAATGGATCTTTAAAAGGCTCTATCAAATGTTTTGATGTCTGTCAAGTTTTATTTCTAAGACTCTTGGGAAGACCTACAGTAGATATCTACGTTTAGTTTGTAGAGGGGGCCAATCAGGAACAAATTCCCGGGCTGCTTTTTTGTCCCAGTCCGCCCCTGACGGTGGCCAAAAGCCAAGTTTGGGCTTCTGTCGAAAAAATAGTTTATTCCATGAAGAGGACCAACTCTGGATGTAGATATGAAGGACTCTGTTGTGTTTTTGTCTATGGGACCCGGACTGAGAGACCAGAGGCAGAAGGCAGGTTTAAGATGTTTATTATAACCAGAGATGAATGGTGCAGCAGGCTGGTGCGGGTAACGTGTCCGTTCGAGCTGGTTAGCAGAGGACTGCTGAGGTGACGAGCAAGCAGGTGGACTGGCAGGCAGGGATGAGTCCAACGGAAGAACGCTGGAGTCCTTCTGGAGAGCGAAGTCACAAAAAAGGCGTTAGTAAAGATTACAACTAGGCAGGAGAAAGCACTGTTTGCAGAGACGAAGATCAGAGCTTCACACATCACCGTAGGGACGAAATAATCTGGCGCCGGAGTGACGAGGAAGCCAGGTTTAAATAGTCTGCTGGTGATCTTGATGATTGGCATCAGGTGTGCCCGCTTGGTCCTCTGCTGCCGGCACGCCCACCGGCCACAACCCCCAAAGTGGCTGGAGAGTGAGAGGGAAAAGGAGGGGAAAGACAGACAAGGGAAAACAAACGACACAGAACACGAAAATCCCTCCCACTGTCCTGGCAGAACCGTGACAGTACCCCCCCCCCCTAAACGGGTGCCTCCTGGCACCCTGCCAGGCTTCCCCGGGAACTGCCGGTAAAAGTCAGAGAGCAGGGTCTTGTCTTCTATGAGGGAGTGGGAAATCCAGGAGCGCTCCTCTGGACCATAACCCTCCCAGTCCACCAGATATTGGAACCCCCGGCCCCGACAACGAACATCCAAAAGGCGGCGGACGGTGTAGATGGGGTGGTCGTCCAGAAGCCGGGGGGGTGGTGGGGGTTCGGCCGGAGGGTCAATGGGCTGGAAGAGATGGGCTTGAGCAGAGACACATGAAAGGAGGGATGGACCTTGAGGGAGGCTGGAAGCTTAAGCCGAGCTACCGCAGGGTTGACCATTCTCTCGATCTCAAAAGGACCAATGTACCTGGGCGCCAGCTTGCGGGAGTCCGTCTGAAGGGGCAGGTCCTTGGACGAAAGCCACACCCTCTGGCCCGGTGCGTAGTCCGGGGCCGGCCTGCGGTGCCTAGGCGCTGGTTCTGAGCCGCCGTGCGAAGGAGGGCAGCGCGGGCCGCCTACCACACCTGCCGGCACCGCCTAATGTGGTCCCAGACGGACGGAACTGCCACCTCGCTCTCCTGTTCGGGGCGGCCATAAATGGTGACATACCCGTGGCAGAGCTGACGAGGGAGTTGTGGGCGTATTCCACCCATGGGAGATGAGTGGACCAGGAGGCAGGGTGACTGGCGGAGACGCAGCGCAGGGCAGCCTCCAGGTCTTGGTTAGCCCGCTCCGTCTGTCCGTTAGATTGGGGATGGTATCCGGATGAGAGGCTGACCAATGCCCCGATCGCCGAGCAGAACGCCCTCCAGACCTGAGAGATGAATTGCGGGCCGCGGTCCGACACGATGTCCAGGGGGAGACCATGAAGCCTGAAGACATTGTGTACCAGGTGGTTGGCCGTCTCCAAGGCTGAGGGGAGCTTGGGTAGGGGGACATAGTGGACAGCCTTAGAGAACCAGTCCACAATGGTGAGGATGACCGTATGTCCTTCCGAGGGTGGCAGTCCCGTGACAAAGTCCACGGCGATGTGCGACCAGGGTCGATGGGGAATGGGCAGAGGTCTTAACAGACCGGCTGGAGCACGGTGGGATGCTTTGCTGCGGGAACAGACGGAGCAGGCCGAGACGAACTCCTTGGTGTCGGCGTATAGTGAGGGCCACCAGAACTGCTGACGAACGAGGGCGAGGGTTCTCTGGAAACCCGGATGACAAGCCAGCCTCGATGAATGCCCCCATTGAAGGACCATAGACCTGGAGGGATCCGGGACAAACATCTGGTCGGGTGGACAGCCGTCCGGTGGAGGATGGGTGCGCTGCGCCTCCTTGACCGTGCGTTCGACCTCCCATCTGGCGGCAGCAACCACACACTCGGGGGAGATAATGTGCTCATCAGTGTCTGGCTCATCCGTAGGAGAGAACTGGCGGGAGAGAGCGTCGGGCTTGGTGTTTCTCGAACCAGGTCGGTAGGTGAGGGTGAAACAGAAACGCCCCAGGAACAGAGCCCATCGAGCCTGGCGGGAGTTCAGACGTTTGGCCGAGCGGAGGTAGGTAAGGTTGCGATGGTCGGTCCAAACGAGGAAGGGGACAGCCGCTCCCTCCAGCCAGTGTCTCCATTCTTGCAGGGCGAGGACGACGGCTAACAGCTCCCGATTCCCCACGTCATAGTTCCCCTCCGCCTGGGAGAGACGGCAAGAGAAGAACGCGCAGGGGTGGAGCTTCTGGTCCGACGGGGATCTCTGGGACAGCACCGCCCCCACACCGGTGTCCGAGGCGTCCACCTCCACCACGTATTGGATATCCGGGTTCGGATGGACCAGGACTGGAGCCGTGGAGAACAGCCCCTTCAGTTTGGCGAATGCCGTCTCTGCACTCGATGACCAGGTGCATGGGAGCTTGGAGGAGGTGAGGCGGGTGAGTGGAACCGCCACCCGGCTGTAGTCCTGGATGAAGCGGCGATAGAAATTGGCGAAACCCAAGAAGCGCTGGAGCTGTTTCCGGTTCTCAGGAACGGGCCAGTCCATCACTGCACGCACTTTAGCAGGGTCAGCTCTCACCTGCCCCCGCTCGATGATGAATCCCAGGAACTGCACCGAGGTAGCGTGGAACTGGCGCTTCTCCGCCTTGACGAAGAGCTTGTTCTCCAGGAGCCTCTGTAGGACGGTCCGGACATGCTGAAGATGCTCCTCGGGGGAACGAGAAAAAATGAGAATGTCATCGAGGTAGACAAAAACAAAACGATTCAGCATGTCACGGAGCACGTCATTCACCAACGCCTGGAAAACAGCAGGAGCGTTAGTGAGACCAAATGGCATGACTTGGTACTCAAAGTGCCTTAGGTGGGTGTTGAAAGCCGTCTTCCACTCATCCTTCTCCCGGATGCGCAGCAGATGGTAAGCGCTGCGCAGGTCTAGCTTGGAGAAGATGGTGGCCTGGTGGAGGGGACCGAAAGCAGAGTCTATTAAAGGTAATGGATACTTGTTTTTGATGGTGATGTTGTTCAAACCCCTGTAATCTATACAGGGGCGAAGTGTACCATCCTTCTTGGATACGAAGAAGAACCCTGCTCCCACCGGTGAGGATGATGGGCGGATGAACCCCGTGGCGAGGGCGTCCCGGATGTACTCTTCCATGGCCTCACGCCCCGGCCGGGAGAGGTTGTAGAGGTGGTTAGATGGGAGCGTAGCACCGGGTAGTAGGTCGATGGCGCAGTCGTAAGGGCGGTGAGGTGGCAGGGACTGAGCACGGTCCTTACTGAAAACCTCCGCCAGGTCGTGATAGGCAGAGGGGACGGCGGCGAGGTCTACCGGTGCAGGAGGAGCTGGGGACACAGGAGGAGCTGGGGACACAGGAGCACCGGAGGGGACAGCCGAGTGGAGACAGTTGGAGTGGCAGTGTATGCTCCAGCTGCTAATCCGTGCCAAAGACCAGTCGATGTGTGGGTTGTGAAGTTTGAGCCAGGGAAGACCGAGGACCACGGGAGACTGGGGTGAGGGGATGACGAACAGTTGGAGTCTCTCGCTGCGGTTGCCAGACTGGAGGAGTGTGAGGGGGGCGGTACGGTGAGTGACCCTGGCTAGGACCCGGCCATCTAGGGCGAAAACCTCCTTTCGAACCGGAAGAGGGAGTGTGGGGATGTGAGCCCGGTCTACCGTGCCCGCGTCGAGGAAGTTCTCGTCCGAGCCCGAGTCCACCTGTACCGACAGGGATAGGGGCTGCTGAGATCAGGTAAGGGTTCCTTGGAGTTGGATGCGGGAAAGGGAGGTGGCCGCAGAGGCAGTTCGGCTCATCAGCGCTCCCCTGTCGCATGATGAGCCTGGGCTTTTGGCCGAAGGGGACAAAGGGGAAGAGCGTGACCGGACTCGCCACAGTACAGACAGAGTCCCTCCTTTAACCTTCGCCGGCGTTCCGCTGGGGGGAGGTGTATCCGGCCGAGCTGCATTGGTTTCTCTGGAACCTGGACGGGGGGAGGAGACGTGGCGGTGGAGCGGGTAGATGTCGCGGAGGGTCCTTGGAGCTGATGGTAAGCAGGAAGGGGCCTAAGGGACCTCTCCCTATGTCTCTCCCGAAGCCGGTTATCCAGCCTAATGGCTAGGGAGATTAGCTCCTCCAGGGAGGAAGTTTCATCACGGGCGGCTAGCTCGTCCTGGATGTTATCCGCTAACCCCCCTAAAAAACACCCCCTGAAGTGCGGCTTCGTCCCACCCTGTCTCCGCGGCCAAGATCCTAAAGTCGATGGCATAATTAGCGACTGAACTAGACCCCTGACTCAAAGCTAAAAGTCGGCTAGCCGTCTCCCTGCCCTGAACAGGTTGATCAAAGATCTTAACAAGTTCTGCTGAAAACAGAAAAAAAGAACTACGGAAAGGGGCCTGGGACTTGGAGGTGGCTACCGCCCACTGGGACACTCTACCCTCTAACAGGCTGAGAACAAAAGCAATCTTAGCACGATCGCAGGAATAAGTACTAGGTTGTTGGTCAAATACTAGTGAGCACTGGTGGAGGAATCGACTGCACTGGCCTAACTCACCCGAATATCTAGCTGGGATGGGGATGAACGGCTCACGGGAAGAGGGAGAGCTATTTCCTGGAGCCGCGGGCGGTGGTGATGGATTTGCCGGTGGTGGGTTAGGTCCAGTAGTGGTGTTTGTCAGCGGGTTGCAGACTTGGTCCAGGCGGGTGCCCAGCTGGGTGATGTGGGCGGTGAGTCCTCGAAGTGCCTCCATGACCTCGTGGAGCGCCTGCTCATGGTGACCCACCATGACTCCTTGAGCCGATAAGGCGTGGCGGAGGTGCTCGGTCTCAGCCGGGTCCATTTGGCCAGATTATTCTGTTGTGTATTTGTCTATGGGACCCGGACTGAGAGACCAGAGGCAGAAGGCAGGTTTAAGATGTTTATTATAACCAGAGATGAATGGTGCAGCAGGCTGGTGTGGGTGACGTGTCCTTTCGAGCTGGTTAGCAGAGGACTGCTGAGGTGACGAGCAAGCAGGTGGACTGGCAGGCAGGGATGAGTCCAACAGGAGAACGCTGGAGTCCTTCTGGAGAGCGAAGTCACAAAAAAGTAGGGATGTGACGCTCGAAGCTGATGTTTCGAAACAGTGTCGAGCTTCCGGAACGCAAGTGTTTCGGACAGCGTTTCGAAATGTGGTTCAAAACGCCCCTGTCACGTGACCACAGGCTTCGTAGCGGTTCATTCAGGTTTCAATCGGTTTTCCAGAGGTGGCGCTTGCGGCGTGACGTAATTGCCTAATTAAACAGCTGGTTTATCTAAAACTCAAAGCCCCAGAATGCTTAAAAGCCACTCAAACACATCTCATCTTTGTGGGTTTTTGTGAGGAGAGAGATTTTGAGAGATATTGAGAGTTAGTAGAGCGATTTTGAGAGATATAGTGACATAGCGACAGCAATTTAGTGTATTCTTGCAATTGATAGTAAAGTTAGTGATATAGATTAATTGACAGGCTAGAGACAGACAGTGAGCGATAGTTTAGATAGATAAAGTGACGTTAATATTTAGGGAATAGCAGATTAGTGCGAGGTATAGGCTTAGTTGTAGTGTTTAGTCAGGCTAGTATAGATAAGCTAAAGATGGAACTTCCACATAAGAGAACACGTTCTATCGTGTGGGAGCATTTCCATTTAGAAAGCCCTAATAAGGTGAGGTGTATCATTTGCGATAGGTTCCTTTCTTATTGCAATAACACCTCTTCCATGATGCGCCACCTGAGGACCAGTCACCCTGTAGTGTTGGAAGATGCTGCTGCTCCTGCTAGGCCTGCTGCTGCTGCTGCTGCTGCTGCTGGGTCAATGAACAGAGGTACGTTCGAAAATATAAATTAAATCCCACGGTGTTGTGACTAGCAGGGAATGCGCAAAATGTGTTAAGTTAAAGTAAACATATAAAATGTAAGATATATTAGGACTACTAATACATGATTACCACGGGATTCGATCCCCCGTCACTCGATTCTAAACTCTAAGCGTTACCATTGCGCCACCGTGCTTGCAATGGCAGATATGGGTAAACATATTAAAGTCACAAAAGCAAAAACTTGTACATCTAAAATGTTGGATTAAATGTTTCATAAATCGTTGTAGGCTACTGCTGCTGTAAGTCCAATTTACTAACCTGATACAAGATTCGTTTAAAACAGTATTAACATAGGCTAAACTATGTGAAGATGTCCTGTATTTTCTCAAGGTAGGCCTAAGTGTAGACTATGTGTAAAAGTGAATGTTATGCTCTTTTATAGGCAGGCAGAGGGAGTTGGACGAGGCTTTGGTTGATATGGTGGTGAAAGATCTGCAACCATTCACCATTGTGGAGGACAAAGGCTTCAGGGCCTTTGTGACTAAGCTGGATCCCAGCTACCTACTCCCATCCAGGAAGGCGCTGACTAAGATGGTGGACGACAAGTACAACCGCACCAAGGAGCAAGTCATGGATGATCTACAGAAGGCTGATTTTGTAAGCCTTACAGCTGACATGTGGTCATCCATGAATATGGTGTGACATGCCATTATGTCACATCTGAGGCAAAAATGAAAACGATGCTACTTGGTGTCACCCGATTTGTAGGACCTCACACAGCCCAGCACATTATGGATGCCAACACTGTGCTCATGGCTGAGTGGGGGATTACATCGAAGGTACAGTGCATGGTGACCGACAATGCGGCAAACATGGTCTCGAGTGTCACGCAGCAAAACCTCCGCCATCTGCCATGCTTTGCCCACTCACTGAACCTGATTGTCAAAAAGGCCCTGGAACAAACACCTGAACTACTGGACATCCGCAACAGAGCCAGAAAAGTAGTGGGACTATTCAGATCCAGCTGCAAAGCAAAGGACAAGCTTGTTCAGATTCAGACCATGATGGGCAGGCCTAACCTCAAACTGATTCAGGAGGTAGAGACCAGGTGGAACAGCACATTTGACATGCTGGAGAGACTATATGATCAGCGTGAAGCCGTAGCTGCCGCCCTTGCCAACCTGAGTAGTGATGTTAGTCCTTTGCAAAGCTTTGAATATGACCTCATAAAGGAATCCATGTCTCTTCTCCAGCCCTTTAAACAGGCAACTGTGGAGATGTCAAGTCGAGATGTCAAGTCTTTGTCGAGGAACAAAGAGTATCTGCATCAAAACTGATACCACTATACAGGATGCTACAGTTCAAAATGAGTGACAAATTGTCAACTGCCACACAGGAGCCAATTGTGCAGTTAGGTAAGTTGCAATAACAGTAGCCTACTATAATTGACCATACATGTCATAGCATGTTGATTGATAATTCATGTTTTGTCTTGGTTTCTGTTTTGTACATTAGGCACATGCCTTCAGAAGGAGCTACGCTCCAGATGTGGGACTTATGAGGGGTTTAGAGTGTTAGCCCTGGCAACATTGCTTGACCCAAGATTCAAACACCTGGCATTTGGAAATCCTACAAAGGCCACGGCCGCTGAGCAGAAGCTAACTTCAGAGTGTGCTTCACTGATGCGCTCAGCTACAACAACACCTGATGGTGAGCAGTGTCCATTCATTTTAGCCTAACATGGCGTAATATATGTATGCATATGCTGTATAACTAACTGCTCTTTTTATCAAAGTCGAGCCACAAACAACTCAGAGCCATCAGCATCATCATCATCATCATCACCAACATCCACATCAGACAATTTATGGGAGTTGTTTGATCATCGTGTTGGTGAAACGCAAAACATTCAGAGCGCAACTGCAGATGCCACAGTGGAAGTGCAGAAATATCTGACTGATGCCTTCATCCCAAGAACAGCTGACCCGTTGAAGTACTGGAAAGAGAGAACCACATTTTGTCTGGAGAAAGGAAGGAAGCTGCTTTGTCTCTTGTTGGTAAGTCAGAAACTAATTGTAGATTTGAGTTTAGGCATTGTGTGAGTAAAGCTAGTGGTAACATTTAGTCTAGTATTGATAGCTTGTTGTTGAAATTCTTGTGAAGCTGTCTGTGCTAAGTGAGCAATCAGCTTGTTTTTGAGCCAGCTCACCTGTAGTGAATAGACTTGATTAGAGGGAAGGAGGAGCCACAGTCAGAACTTAAGGGACAGCAGTAACTCTCTTCAAACCACATTTTGTCTGGAGAAAGGAAGGAAGCTGCTTTGTCTCTTGTTGGTAAGTCAGAAACTAATTGTAGATTTGAGTTTAGGCATTGTGTGAGTAAAGCTAGTGGTAACATTTAGTCTAGTATTGATAGCTTGTTGTTGAAATTCTTGTGAAGCTGTCTGTGCTAAGTGAGCAATCAGCTTGTTTTTGAGCCAGCTCACCTGTAGTGAATAGACTTGATTAGAGGGAAGGAGGAGCCACAGTCAGAACTTAAGGGACAGCAGTAACTCTCTTCAAACCACATTTTGTCTGGAGAAAGGAAGGAAGCTGCTTTGTCTCTTGTTGGTAAGTCAGAAACTAATTGTAGATTTGAGTTTAGGCATTGTGTGAGTAAAGCTAGTGGTAACATTTAGTCTAGTATTGATAGCTTGTTGTTGAAATTCTTGTGAAGCTGTCTGTGCTAAGTGAGCAATCAGCTTGTTTTTGAGCCAGCTCACCTGTAGTGAATAGACTTGATTAGAGGGAAGGAGGAGCCACAGTCAGAACTTAAGGGACAGCAGTAACTCTCTTCAAACCACATTTTGTCTGGAGAAAGGAAGGAAGCTGCTTTGTCTCTTGTTGGTAAGTCAGAAACTAATTGTAGATTTGAGTTTAGGCATTGTGTGAGTAAAGCTAGTGGTAACATTTAGTCTAGTATTGATAGCTTGTTGTTGAAATTCTTGTGAAGCTGTCTGTGCTAAGTGAGCAATCAGCTTGTTTTTGAGCCAGCTCACCTGTAGTGAATAGACTTGATTAGAGGGAAGGAGGAGCCACAGTCAGAACTTAAGGGACAGCAGTAACTCTCTTCAAACCACATTTTGTCTGGAGAAAGGAAGGAAGCTGCTTTGTCTCTTGTTGGTAAGTCAGAAACTAATTGTAGATTTGAGTTTAGGCATTGTGTGAGTAAAGCTAGTGGTAACATTTAGTCTAGTATTGATAGCTTGTTGTTGAAATTCTTGTGAAGCTGTCTGTGCTAAGTGAGCAATCAGCTTGTTTTTGAGCCAGCTCACCTGTAGTGAATAGACTTGATTAGAGGGAAGGAGGAGCCACAGTCAGTACTTGCGGTAAATTGAGCACTTAAAAGGCTGTCACTTCAGCGTCAGCTGCAGCGTCGGGCCATCAGAACGAAGACAGCTGAACAAAGACATAGGGAGTCTATCTGCGGGAGTCCATCGAGGAAGCCCATTGAGGTAGGTATAACATCTCAACCCCTCGCAGCCATGTGTCTTATCCCAGTCAGGACATCGCACTGGAGAAGATTTCACCGAAGTCCCTTCACTCGAGGCTGTAACCCATCCAATCTCTGCTACCCACCACTCTCCACCGGTAAGGAACTTGAAGTACTAGGAGGGCTTTGGAACTGCCAGTCTGCAGTCAAGAAGGCGGACACCATCTCAGCCTATGCCTCCCTGCAGACTCTCCACTTCCTGGCCCTCACAGAGACCTGGATCACCCCAGAAAACACTGCCACTCCAGCTGCCCTTTCAACTGCCTACTCGTTTTCACACTCCCCAAGACGAGCAGGGCGAGGAGGAGGAACTGGGCTCCTCATCTCACCCACATGGTCCTACCAGGTCCTTCCTCTCGACCACCTACCCCGATCTACGCTTGAATTTCACGCCGTCTCTGTCACGCTTCCTCTCAAACTCAACATCATAGTGATCTATTGCCCACCCGGTCCTCTTGGTGACTTTTTGGATGAGATGGATGCCCTCCTGAGCTGCTCCCCTGATGATGGCACACCACTCGTCGTCCTCGGTGACTTCAACATCCACCCGGGAAAGCTGCATTCATCTGAATTCATAGACTTCTTTTCCGCATTTGATCTTACACTGTCCCCCTCTCCACCAACTCACCGGGCCGGGAACCAACTTGACCTTGTCTTCACAAGATCCTGTGACATCTCGGTACTCTCTGTTACCCCGCTCACCGTGTCCGACCACCACTTTGTGTCTTTCTCCATCCCCATGAAGCCCACCTCATCCCTCCACTCTACGCCTCGAATGGTCACCAGCCGCCGCAACCTGAAATCCCTCACACCCTCCGCTCTCTCCTCAACTATTATCTCCTCGCTCCCATCCTCGGAACAGTTCTCCTTAATGTCTACTGAGGAAGCCTCCTCTATCCTGATGTCCTCACTCTCCTCTTCTTTGGACACACTCTGTCCCTCAATCTCACGACCGGCGCGATCATCTCCCGCCCCTCCCTGGCTGTCTGAACCTCTGCGAACCAACAGATCATTGTTGCGAGCGTCAGAGAGAAAATGGAAGAAATCGGGACATCACGAGGACCTTGCTCACTACCACCTCCTCCTCTCTGACTTCACCTCAACTGTTTCGGCAGCCAAATCTGCCTTCTACCTGGCAAAGATCAACTCTTCTGCCTCCAACCCTAGGAAACTCTTCTCCGTGTTCTCTTCCCTCCTCACCCCTCCTGCCCCTACCCCCCCTTCCTCCCTTACTGCCGATGACTTTGCAACTTACTTTACCAAGAAAGTACATGACATCAGCTCCTCATTCACGCCTATTCCCTCCCAGAAGACATCTCCCCCAACTCTCAACTCGGATGGTCTTACCAGCTTTAGCCCCCTCACCTCTGAGGACGTCCACGCACTTGTTACATCTAACCGCGCCACCACCTGCTCCCTTGACCCGATTCCCTCCTCTCTTCTCCAGGACATCTCACACGACATCTTGCCATTCCTCACCACCCTGATCAACTCCTCCCTCACCTCAGGTGTCATTCCAGCGGATTTTAAGACCGCTATCGTGAAGCCTCTCCTTAAAAAACCCACCCTAGACGCTACTGACATTCAAAGCTACAGACCTGTATCTCTTCTTTCATTCCTCTCTAAAACCTTGGAACGTGCCTCCTACAACCAACTGTCATCCTATCTCTTGCGGAAAAACCTCCTAGACCCTAATCAATCAGGATTCAGGACTGCTCACTCCACTGAGACGGCCCTCCTCACAGTGACCGAGTCCCTGCGAGACGCCAGAGCCTCGTCCCACTCCTCCGTTCTCATTCTCCTCGACCTATCTGCTGCATTCGACACAGTCAACCACCAAATCCTCCTCTCCACTCTGGCTGAACTTGGCATAACTGACTCTGCTCTCGCCTGGTTTACATCATACCTGACAAACCGCACCTTCCAGGTCACATGGAATGGCTCTATGTCCAAACCCTGCTCTCTGGACACGGGCGTCCCTCAAGGCTCAGTATTAGGACCGCTTCTGTTCTCACTATACACCAGATCACTAGGTTCTGTTATCACATCGCATGGATTCTCCTACCATTGCTACGCAGATGACACCCAACTGTTCCTCTCTTTTCCCCCGTCCTCTGACACTCACATTGCAACTCGCATCTCAAACTGTCTGGCTGACATCTCTGTCTGGACAACTGCACATCACCTCAAGCTCAACCTGAACAAAACCGAACTCCTCTTCATCCCAGGGAAAGACTGCCCTCGCATGGACCTGTCGGTCACTGTCGAGGGCATCAGAGTATTACCTTCCTCAACTGCGAGGAACCTGGGTGTAATCCTCGATGACCAACTATCCTGCACCCCCAACATCACTGCTGTGGCCCGATCCTGCAGATTCGCCCTCTACAATATCCGCAGGATTCGGACCCTCCTCACAAAGGATGCAACGCAGCTCTTGGTCCAAGCACTGGTCATCTCCCGCCTTGACTACTGCAACTCTCTCCTGGCCGGACTCCCGGCCTCTGCGATTAAACCATTACAGCGTATCCAGAATGCTGCAGCACGCCTTATCTTCAATCTACCCAAATTCTCCCACGTGACCCCCCTCCTCCGTGACCTCCACTGGCTCCCTGTTGCAGCACGCATCCAATTCAAGACGATGACACTGGCCTTCAGGGCCATCAATGGAACGGCACCCTTTTACCTTCAAACACTGGTCAAACCTCATGCCCCGAAGCGAGCACTTCGCTCTTCTACTTCAGCTGGCCGGCTGGTACCACCATCGCTGAAATCAAGCAAATGTCGCTCAGCAAAGTCCAGACTCTTCTCTGTTCTGGCGCCTCAGTGGTGGAACGAACTCCCGACCAATGTCAGGACAGCAGAGTCATTTGCCATCTTCCGAAAAAGGCTCAAGACTCACCTGTTCAGACTTCACCTTGACTCTACATAGCATGACCCACTAGCACCCTCCCTCGACACCCCCCCCCCCCCCCCCCCAAAAAAAAAAAAAAAAAAAAAAAAAAATTACCTATAGCACTCTGATCTTAGCACTGTTGCTCTTGAAGTACTACTTTACTCAGATGAGGACCTAACACTTGTTCTATTTTTAGCTCTTACTTTATCGGCAATGATACGTCGTGGTTTCTTTGTTTCCTTCTTTTGACAAATGTACTTATTGTAAGTCGCTTTGGACAAAAGCGTCTGCTAAATGACCTAAATGTAAATGTAAATGTAGAAGAGTTGTTTATCCACATTTAAGTGTAATGGCAAACAAATATTTGTGTATTCCAGCAACAAGTGTGCCTTGTGAGAGGATTTTTTCCAAGGCTGGGGAGGTTTTGTCCAAAACCAGAAACCGACTAAATGCCAAGACTGCAGAACAACTATTATTCTTAAATAAAAATGTATCTTGACATACAAAAAATGTGTTTTTATTTGTCCATGTTGAACCTGATTAACATAGCCTAACTTTCCCAATTCGTTTATCCTTTCCCTACAACATGTTCTCAAGAAAAAGCCTGGGCCATCAGCCTACATTTTAAAACAGAATCATGTAGGCTACTATGAACCTGAAATAACAAAACATCTGGCAAATTTAGATTTAAAAAAATTCTATTTAAAAACACTGTTGGTGGCACTTCTTGGGAATTGAACACCGGACTTTTGGGTGTACGACGCGATTGTTTACCATTAGGCCACGTTACTTTTCGCAGTTGGGCTGACTACCTGACAGCTATTTATATTCTCTGTCTGAACCAGTTGAGTTTCACAGTCAAATTGTCATGTTAGCAAAATGTGGCCACTAGATGTCACCATGGAGAACCAGGTTTCAGATTGTTTCGAAACCTCGACACAATTCCGGCACAATTGCTTCGAACGCTTCGCTGTTTCACAAAGCCTTGTTCTGCCCATCCCTACAAAAAAGGCGTTAGTAAAGATTACGACTAGGCAGGAGAAAGCACTGTTTGCGGAGACGAAGATCAGCGCTTCACACATCACCGTAGGGACGAAATAATCTGGCGCCGGAGTGACGAGGAAGCCAGGTTTAAATAGTCTGCTGGTGATCTTGATGATTGGCATCAGGTGTGCCCGCTTGGTCCTCTGCTGCCGGCACGCCCACCGGCCACACCCCCCAGAGTGGCTGGAGAGTGAGAGGGAAAAGGAGGGGAAAGACAGACAAGGGAAAACACACGACACAGAACACGAAAATCCCTCCCACTGTCCTGGCAGAATCGTGACAGACTCATTCTAAACTACTGAAAACACAATGACTCTTAGTTTGAGGTAAATAAAACATACTTATGAACATTAAATTACATTTCTGCCAATAGATCCCCAGATATGCTCCACAGTGTAATTTAAAATGGTCAGTTGGTCAGAATTTTATTTATATTTATTACATGTTAATTTAATTTTAAATTAAATTAACATGGATCTTCCCTTTCTGGCAAATCAGGGTCTCATTTTATGGACAGTGATGTCTCTAGCATAATCTGAATCACAGTACTATAACTACTGATATTACTACTGATTTTCATGATGTGTTTTATGAATAGTTTTGATTGATCCTTCAATATTTGTTTTGTTTTTTTAGTCTAGAAATGTCTCAGACCCCAATAAATTAATTAATCAATTAATTAATATCTGCATGGCTTGACACACAGAAACTACTATTGTTTTTATTTTATTTGGGAGAATCTAAAGTTAAAATGATTTTATGGGCAGAAAGGGTTCTTCTATACATCACACTGCAGACAGGGGGGAAGAAGGAGTGCCTAAAAAAGAGTGAGCAGATGGATCAACTTATAAATAGAAATTATAATTGTTTGTTGTACAAAACACAAATAGTGTTATAATTGTTAAAAAAGAATATCTTACACATTTCATCATACCTGCAAACTCTAGCTTGTGTCTAACTGTTGGATAATTTGATATCAGATTATATAAATCAACAGCAGTCTTCGTTCAGAAGAAAAGGAGACAAAGCTGGAGGCTGTGAGTAAAATGTGTGCAGGCTTCTTTCTGTTCCACCGCTCCCCTCCCTCCGTCCCTCCATCCCTCCATCCCTCCATCCCCCCATCCCTCTGTCCCTCCTAATGCTGGAGACAGAAAAACACAAGCTATCTGAAAAAATGGAGGCAAAACGGAACCACACAAAGGCAGCGCTTTCTTTTGCCATTGCCAGTTTACTAATCGGCGTCTTCGCTGTGCTACGTGCATGCCTGTCGTCCGTTACATGGCAGCATTGCCATGGCGACAGAGGTCTGAGTAATCATTTGTGCAATGACCCCTATTCTCCAGGGGGAAGATGGAAGAGGGTGGAGGAGCTGAGGGGGAGGAGGCTAGAATGAGAGCAGAGGGAGGGAGGGAGGGAGGGAGGGAGGAGGGGTGAGGAGCTGCAGAGCAAAGCAGCAGGACCCAGACAGAAACAAAAATGAAAATGAAAACACATTTTCTTTCTATTGGCAGCGTTTTATGTTTTTATAGAAGGAACAGAACTCTTTCAAAGATACGACAGGAGAACGTAAGCTGGGATTCAGTGGATGATAATGGTGGAGGACAAATACTGGACAAGAAACGAACTGGAGGGTGCACCTTGTGGACAACAGAGGGAGATAGAGAAAAACAAAGGCGTTTCAGACAGTAGCGGAGTGCTAATGTTCATTTCACAGTATGGAAGAGTTACTGCAGGAAAGGTCATCAACATGAACATTGTTTATTATTGACTAAACTTAACATTGGTTTTGTTTGTCTAAACTTAAAGGTTGAGTAGGTCATTTGAAAAAAACACAGAGACTTTGACTTTGAACAAAGCCCCGCCCCCTTCAGTCAGACCTCTGTTCAAAGCCACTCCCCCAGAAGAGTGCTGGATCTGTCAATAAGCAACTCTTTGCTAACTTGTTAACCATAGCAACATCATAGTATTATTTCAGTCAGATGTTGTGTTTTAAAGCTTGTTTTCCCAAGTGGCCCACACATATATCCACATAGCTTAAAGTACCATCAAGTTGTCTCATTTCGTCACAATGTGTTTTTCTATGGCTGGAATTTTCATGTATCTACATTATGTGACGGTGGAGGAAAAAACCTCTGAACCTGGTAGGATAAAAGCAGAAATATGCACATGACTTGATACTACAAGTGGTAAATGTAATCTGATTTTACCTTAATTGACAGCTGCTCACAAAATAAGCACACAATACAATGTAATTTCCCATTAGACAAATTTATAGTAAAACATATTATGTGATCAAATCAAACATTATTTCCTTTTCTGAGGCCAATCACTGAAACTGATTATTCCCCAAAGCCTCATTAAAATCCACAAGCATCTGAAGTGTTTGGTGTGACAGACATACAGGTCTGCATGGAGAAATCAGGCTTAATAGTCTCTCACACGCTTCACTGAGGGATATCAATTATTATATGAATCACTTTCACAACAGTTTATTGTCTACTTTTATTAAATACATTGCTAAACTGTTATATCTGAATGGTCTGCCACAAACAATGGCTCTTCTACAAGACTGAGCAGAACAGCTGGAAGACAGGTTGGTGAGAGATACAGTAATGAGGTATTTGCTGCACAAGATACAGAAACAGAAAGCACAAGGGAAGGTGTGGAGACCAAGGAAAGTGGGAGGCATTGGAGAAATATCTGGGGTTATGGATCCTGGACTGTGACATTACAACCCAGTCTCATGGCAGGTTGAGAAAAAAGTCACCAAATACAACTATTGGTTTCATGGACATGAATTGTCCATTTTTTCTTGTCTCTCACTTAAGTGGAAAGTTAAGTTCCCAAAGAGTTGTTGTGAAGTGACCCGGGACAGTTTTCCTAAACCTTACGAAGAGGTTTAATTGTCTAAACCCAACGTTGGTTTCGGGGTCCCTGTTGACTTAATTTGACTTGAAAATGCATCAACATTTCATATCCACCACTCCATTGATAAACTACACTGTGCACTAAAACCTGGGGAAAAAATTCATATTCATCTCATCTGCCCACCAACAGTCCAGTTCTTACCTGCATAGCAGCTTACAAGTCCCTTTGGGAAAACTCCTATTGTTTTTAAATGTGCTATACACATGAAGTTGACTTATGTATTACATAGTGATATTCACTGCTTCTTCGCCTGCACCCTCCAATGGTGGATGGGATCAGTGTATTTTACCGTCTATGTTTTGGTCAGCTCAAAACCGGCCGGTACCAGCCATGTTTCAGGAACTGGGCTATGAGACTGAGAGTCGCGTATAGCTGTGGATTTCTCTATCTCCCTCTGTTTTCCACAAAATGGGCTCCCTACCAAAGCCTTAGCTTTGGTAATAGGGTAGGTTACCACTACTGGGACAGGCGACGTAAGGAAGAAATTACTCATTTGATGCCAACACCTGATTCCACCGACTCAGCGAATAAATCCGGTTCAAAGACACGACTCTTCAGTCAGACCGTCATCTCTAGAGCACAGAGGTCCCCTTTGGCGCCCCGGGTTTCAATGTAGCATTAGTGGACATGGTAAGAGCATGTGAAGGTACATGGATCACGAGTATAAAGTGTGCTTTGTGGGGGATGGGTCAAGCAAAAACACATTTGTCCAGGAGACCGGTGTTATTAAAATGTTAGTAAATGTTGACATTTTGTTCCATCAGTTGTTTGTGATGTGAGTCATGTGACTAGTTAGTCCGTCAAATTAATCTCAATTAAGCTCTTTTCTTAAATGTAGTAGTTTTCTTGCCTAAAGCTCACTTCCTGTGAAGATGTTTATTTAGAAAGGACACTTTGCATGAAAACGAATGCAGTTTTCTTTGGAACTATTCCTAAAAAAAACCTTGACAGAAAACCTGGCCAATTAAAACCCAAACTATCTTGTGCATGTTTTCATTCAACCTTTATTCATACAGGTTGTCTCATTGTATTGAACATGAATTTTATATAGGACTCACAACATGTTGTTTTACACATCAGAGCTTAAACAAATATCAGAATTAGGATCCTTTGCTACGTCCAGAGCTACATTGTTGTCAAAACGTAGTTCTTTTATGACCAATGATGATGCTTTCAGTAAACCTAAGGTTGGCTCGGTCATGATGTTGTCATCACTGAGGGACAGCCACCAATGATACTTCTTATTGAAATACATTCCTTTTGAAATTCGGACTGAGTGTCATTAAAAAAGTGGAAAATTGGTGTCCATGTACATGAATCAGCACTACTATGAATCAAAATTATTTCACAAACTGCTGTGAGCCTGTGTTGTGTAATATTACCACACATTACTAGATGTTGTATTAATGTTTTATAGGTGTTCTTTGTTGTTGTTTTTTGAACATTTGTTCCTAAATATGTCATTCAAAGGTTGAAAAAAAACCTCCTCCTGGAAGGTTCCTTACTAAAAGCTTTCCTCGAGAAATCAATAAGGCAGACTGCAGTGTGAGGAAGCTCTTCCTTGTATGTTGACTATCAGCTGCACCACCTGCAACAAGCCTCCATCCAGTGAGCAGTGATCTTTCTATAGTAGGTGATGTAGTGTAAACCTCTGGGGTTTGTTCCTCTTTGCAAACAGCTACCTCCTCTGGAAGAAAAGATGAGTGTGTGTCCTGCTCTGCATCATACATTCATCATTCATGGACAACATTACAATCAGATGTCCTTCAGCCATCCATCAGCGTGGTCCTGGTCTCATCCACAGGGCGCTCTCGTGACTTCTGCTTCATCCCGCATGGAGAATAAATATGTTGTTGCAGACTGTAGGAGCGCCTCAGAATGAGGATTTGGAAACAGCAAAAAAAACTAATCACACAGGGCAGAAAACTAGTGCTGCACTGGCCTCTATAGGTTCAACACAGGTTATGCACTCCCATCTGAACTCCCATCTGAACCTGCGATTAAACCTGTAGAGGCCACTGCAAAGCCGCCGCCTGTATGTGGCTGAGCTGGTGTGTAACTGAAGTAGACTTATTTTCATTCACATCAGCTGCCTTTATAATCGGACTCTGTCTGTTCGTTATTATTATAATGAATTGTAATAAATTGTATTTAGTTATTATTCCAACATGAGTGTAAATCAAGATTCTTCACCATACATTATTTGCTGATAGCACTAAGTGATCTCCCACTCAACACAATCAGTTGCACCAGTCGCAGCTAAGATATGATTTGACAGTTTTATTACTGGGCTCTAAAGGAAGGAGGTGACACAGACGTGTCGTGGGAATTTCAAAATAAAGACATACTTTATAGATGTTGGTGTTGTTCTATAGATGTTTTCACTTGGAATCACAGAATCAATATATCAAACCAGATCGATGTCTCATAACACTACTAATGTTTACTGACGATAAAGGTTATGAATATTCAGGGTCATGTTTGAGGAAGTAAAGCTATTAAATGGTTTTGATTTAGTCCAAGAACTCACAACCAATCAGTCCACTGTGGTTTTAAATCAAACTCACTGTCTTTGTTTCTTTTCAAGCTGCTGCCATGTCTTCTATCACAAAAACACATTGGCATTCATGAAGCCTTTGGTTTGGGTTCATTTCATCAAAGAGGGTGTAGTCTGAGGAAACACTGCTGATTTATATAAGCTGAAATACCTGTCGATGTACCACATGCCTCCAAAAAAGAACCCTCCATTTAAAGCTGCATTTACTCATGTTTATCCACTGGGGGCAGCACATCAATTCAAGCCAAATGTATCTATAGAGCACATTTCCAAACAATGATAGTTCACCAAAGTGCTGAACAATCAAATAGAGCAAAGACAGACAAACTAAGAACGAAGTAAGATAACATAATAATGATAATAAACCATTAAAGCAGAAAAAAAATAACGATAAAACATACTAGCAAAGCCGAGCAGCACAACTCTGAGAGAATAAAAGACATGATTTAAAAACAGGCGGCTTATATATATATATATATATATATATATATATATATATATATATATATATATATATATATTATATAGATGCTTCTCATGTTTATATTGTAAATTATATCATATAACTCACATTGGTCAGCAGGTGTCAGTGATGGCGTGCTTGTGACATGGATGTTTTTTCAAAATAAACTTCACAGAAAGTTAGGTTTACACAACAAAACTACTTAGTCAGGCTTGACTAACCACTGAGTGTGGTTGAAATTAACTTGTGTAATGAGTCATGTGACTTTCAACACCAATGACTGCTCCACATTCAAACACTCACGTGCTAAATAAGAGTCGGCGTCAGACACCGGGGAGGACGGGAGCGTTCAAAATCAGATAGTTGGATACAGCGGAGCAGGTAACATACGTTTAACGCCTGCTTCAGACTCCAGTATGTCAGGGTCAGTAAGGTGGTCACTATGTCAGATCAGGTGATTAGAGAGTCACCGACCAATCACAGCTGCTCACCTTTCACCAGGTGTGTGATGTCATCACCACTCAGCAGGTTACTGAAGTACCTCTGCTATCTCTCTCCAGCGTTTTCCTTTCTTCACTCATGATCGTCCCTCGAGGACACATCAAAGAGGCAGGACTGTTGTTGCCATAGTGACAGAAATGTTTCCTCCATTTCACGATTCCTCCTCACAGCACCAACATCGTTTGTCTTTCGCGTCACCATTGTTTACAGAACCCTCTGTGCTCCTATTGGTCAAAGACAGAGGTGTGCTTCAGCACAGTAGCAGCGGCTGATAGGCCTTTCCCTTCACTATCGCTCAGTGCTCAACTCAGATTGCACCCCCTTCACTAGGATCGCCCCCCGCTATCGAGCTGATGTTTGACTGAAATACTGTTGATGACACGAATGGATTCTGGATCGGGCTTGGGCATGCTTCAGACTTCATGTTTCTGATGCAGGCTGAGTGTTGACTAGATATATGTGCAGACGCGACTTGTCAGTGAAGTTACATCATGTTCTCTGTGTTCTCTATTGGGTCATTCCGTGCCAACTCAGCCACCCATGTACATGACACCTCTCAGATTTTACTGAAAAGCAGTGAAAAGATGCCTTATGTTACCAAACAAAGGAATCTGAAGATTCAGGTCAATATCTCAAACGGTTTGCCTGTGGCTTCCATTTGAATTTCAAGTGCCGCACCCCTTTTTGACACATTGGAATTTCGCATTTCATTTGTTGACATTTTTGGAGGCCCATAACTTCTGTTCTAATAGTGATAGAAGACTGAAAATTGCTCTGTTAGTTCATTGTAATGTGTACTACACAATCCAAGTGTTCTGAATCCGATTGTTGTCCTGCATCGACATCTGTGAATATTATATCCTGTGATATTCTTTTCATCCGTATCTTATCTTTGGAAATTGGAATAAAGCAATGAAGCGTTGGGGAGGTTTAGCTCAGGAGGTAGAGCGGGTTGGCTGGTAACCGCAAGATTGCCGGTTCGATCCCCGGCTCCTCCTAGCTGAGTGCCTGGTGTCCCTGAGCAAGACACCTTACCCCAATTGCTCCTGACGAGCTGGCTGTCGCCCTGCGTGGTTGACTCCGCCGTCGGTGTGTGAATGTGTGAGTGAATGGGTGAATGTCAGTCATTGCTGTAAAGCGCTTTGGAGAAAAGCGCTATATAAATGAGGCCATTTACCATTTTAAGCGATCGGGTTCCACTGATCGTTTTGACTGAGGCGTAACTTCTCTAATTTGTATGTTTCCTCGTGTTTTTTAATATTTTCTGCACTAACAAAGAAGAATGTAATGTTCTTAATGTTTTCTTTTGCCCATTGAAACATCTCCATTGATGTCAGAATGTGGTTTGCATCAGTGGCCTCCAGACTTGCACGTGCTGCAAGTCGCTTGTCACAGATCTTTCATCAGGGATAAGGGGTTAATTTGTGATTTTCAGGAAATTAATGGCCAGCAGTCTAAATATTTAATTGTTTGCCATCACTGAGCATAATACTAAGTTATTTCCACTATTTTCAAGCTTTATCATCACTAAATTCTCCCTGATCTAAATTCCAGACTTCTGGAAAAAAAAGTCCAAAATGGTGTATTTTGACGAATAAAATTCACATTAAGGAGCTTCATAGTCAAAGGTTTTATTTCATTAAAAGAAAGAACAAATATGTATCTTTATCTGGTATAAATCCTATTAGGATCATCAAGTGCGCAAGTGGTCATTTGGGGGTCCTAATATGGGCTTCCAAAAGAGTCACCTCTGCCCGGGAGGGTTTTTAGACCCCCATAAAACCCCCACCAGTGGTACCATACCCTTCAAATTCATTTTGGCAAGAGCAAAGGTCCCACATATAACAAATAATCCTGTTTGGAATAAATGTGATCATTCATCGTGGTGCTAGGAGCACCCAAAAAGTGAAAAATAATTTTGGCCGTCAAAAAAAAATTGGACTTTGGTGACCCCCTCTCACCCAAACAGTAAGGAATGTTGATTCTGCCTGTAGAATTGTGTAGTACACATTACAATGAACTAACAGACCAATTCAGCCTTCTATCACTATTAGAACTGAAGTTATGGGCCTCCAAAAATGCCAACAAATGAAATGCGAAATTCCAATGTGTCAAAAAGGGGTGTGGCACTTGAAATTCAAATGGACGCCACGGGCAAACCGTTTGAGATATTGACCTGAATCTTCAGATTCCCTCATTTGGTAACATAAGGCATATTTTCTCTGCTTTTCAGTAAAATCTGAGAGGTGTCATGTACATGATACCCCGATTTTGTCTGTTTTCACATGGAATGACCCTATTGTGACTCTGAGATGGCACTTCGGGCTCCAGCATGGTACAGACCAACTGGCCCTAGTGTGAGTGCACCTAAGTAACTTGTTGTCTCTTTGTATTATACCAACACAGTCTCACAGGAGTTCATGGCAATATTGAAGTTGGCTGATCCGTGCACATGGACATGAATTATACTTTTTCTTTCATGTTGCTCAGCATGACATTCAAACTGATGCAGTTCAGTTGAAGTATCATCTGGGCCTGCACCACTTATTTTTCAGGTAGATCGAGTTGTCCTCCAATCAGACGATTGGCGGTTTGAATTCCGGCTCCTCCAGTCTGCATGCCGAAGTGTCCTTGGGCATGAAGATACTGAACCCCCAAGTGCCCCCGATGCTGCGCCATCGGTGTGTGAGTGTGTATGAATGAGTTAGATCCTGATGTGCAGGCCGCTCCTCTGCCATCAGTGTGTGAACGGGTAAAAGTGACTGAATGTAGTGTGAAGCGCCTTGAGTAGCTAGTTAGCTAGAAAAGCGCTACATAAATGCAGGTCCATAAATGCAGGTCCAGGTCCAATTTCCACTGACATTGTTTCAGTACTAAGAAACAAAGTCATGTACCTGCACAAACCAGCAGACTTAAATGTTGTGATTTCAGGAGCTGCTTTGAGACTGTGTTGTTGATGTATTTCAAGGTAACTTCCTGTCTGTCTGTTGTCTTAGGACGTTCCTCAACCATCTGCTTCACAACATTCACAAAGGTATATGATATGATATTTGCTATATGTTTATCATTATCCTTACATATTTGTATTTTTTTGGCAAAGTTTACTAGAGGAGTCCTGTTCCTGGTCACCTGATGCTGCTGAGCAGGAAGAACCGCTGCCTGCTGAACCGACGCTATGACAGCCAACCAGTTATCAAGCAATCTGCTTCACATTATACAGTCATTTTCCAATACCATCATTTTTCTAATGTATTTGTATTCAGACTTAAAGGCTGACTGTTGATTGTATTGTTTGTTTTTATCTTTTGTCGTTTTGTCTATTTCAGTGTATGCTATGTTTTTCTATGTGTACTGTATGTATGTATGTGTGTATACATTATTTTGTCCATTTGCACTATCTAACGTAATGTTTTATTATCTCTTTCCACTGCCACTTACCAGCCCTGTATCTGTTTTGTTGTTGAACAAATGTTGTAAAAAAAAAAAAAAAAAAAAATTGTGAGGAATTTGATTTGATAGTTCGAAGGATTAGCTCATCACCTTCTCTAGTTCTGGTTGATTGATTGATGCATGTAGGTCATGATATTATTGGTAAGTACGTAAGTAATGTTGTAACTATATATTGTTAAATAGGTGAACAATATTTGATCTAAAGGGTTAAAAGGACATTCTTCATTTCAGCTGGGCTTTAAACAGAGCGGTATTTGCCTCCAGGTCCTCCAGGTAGCGACTCCTCTTCCTGAATAGTTTGCAATGTGTCAGCTGACACTTCATGAGCACATCCAACACTTACTTTGCCTGACAGTCTGCAAGTGTGCATACATGGATCTATATACAACATATACAATAAACAGTATATTGTATTGTATGGTGCATTTTGATGCATCATATCAAACTAACAAGATGTACTGGTTTGTAAGGACTGTTACAGGACGATTATTCCTCCAAGTCATTCTGTTATCGAGCTGGTTTCATTTGATTTAAAAGGTCTAATGTGTATGAAGTAAGTTACATAAAATGTATGTAGTAAAGCACTATTTCTAATGTGTATACTGTAGTATTTTTTATAGTATGTCAAATGTCTAATATATATATTATATAGTATGTTATGTATACTCTATATCGTATGTTATGTATCAAGGAAATATAGTATATAGCATGTTATGTATATAGTATATTATGTATATAGTACGTTTTGTATATTGTACATAGTATTTAGTGTATTATCTATCTACATTTAGCCTCATGATGTCATGTGTTATCTCATGTTTTGGTTTGTTCCCGTCTACCTTCAAACACTGGTCAAACCTCATGCCCCGAAGCGAGCACTTCGCTCCTCTACTTCAGCTGACCAGCTGGTACCACCATCGCTGAAACCAAACAAATGTCGCTCAGCAAAGTCTAGACTCTTCTCTGTTCTGGTCCTCAGTGGTGGAACGAACTCAGGACCAATGTCAGGACAGCAGAGTCATTTGCCATCTTCCGAAAAAGGCTCAAGACTCACCTGTTCAGACTTCACCTCAACTCTACATAGCATGACCCACTAACACCCCCCCCCCCCCCCCCCCCCAAAAAAAAAACCAACAACAACCCTTACCTAAAGCACTCTGATCGTAGCACTGTTGCTCTTGAAGTACTACTTTACTCAGATGAGGACCTAACACTTGTTCTATTTTTAGCTCTTACTTTATCGGCAATGATTCGTTGTGGTTTCTTTGTTTCCTTCTTTTGACAAATGTACTTATTGTAAGTCGCTTTGGACAAAAGCGTCTGCTAAATGACCTAAATGTAAATGTTAATGTTACCTAGTTACCAGGTTGGTGTTCAGCTCTCTTCATCTAAAAGAACATGGCTGCTTCAGGACCAGCAACTGCTTCAGGACCAGCATCTGGTTCAGGTCCAGCATCTGGTTCAGGTCCAGCCTCTGCTTCAGGACCAACATCTGGTTCAGGACCAGCAGCTGGTTCAGGTCCAGCATCTGGTTCAGGTCCAGCAGCTGGTTCAGGACCAGCAGCTGGTTCAGGTCCAGCAGCTGGTTCAGGACCAGCAGCTGGTTCAGGTCCAGCATCTGGTTCAGGTCCAGCAGCTGGTTCAGGACTAGTATCTGGTTCAGGTCCAGCAGCTCCTCCTTACTGATGCTGTTATAATCAACAGACCAACACTGTTCATTCATTTACGTTTACATTTACATTTAGGTCATTTAGCAGACGCTTTTGTCCAAAGCGACTAACACATGTATTATCAATTACAATGATCAATATCAATATTCCCTGTATGCAATAATGTGACCCTAACCGTTCACTTATATGGTGCTATGTTTATTATGATATTATGATAAATGGACCTGCATTTAGCACTTTTCTAGACTTTTCGACTACTAAGGTGCTTCACACTACATTCAGTCTATTCAGCTGTTCACACACATTCACACAATAATGGCAGAGTAGCCGCCTGCACATCAGGATCTAACACATTCACACACATTCACACACCAATGGTCCAGCCTTCAGGGGCAATGTAGGTTTAGGATCTTGCCCAAGGACACTTCTGGAGGAGCCGGGATTCAAACCACCGATCTTTCAATTGGAGGATGACTCTTTATGATGCGTCTTGTTATTGAAGTCCATCTCCCGTGTGCTGCTGGAACATGGAAACGTCCCACCGTGGGACAAATCAGGATTATTCATCTTCAATGTGGACGGCTCACTAATATTATTTAATGTTCAAGGTTGGATCGACTTTAAAAAGGAATCCAGGCTTCCAGTCCCAACAGTTTATATGATCAATTAAGTTATTAACGGTTTGACTTTCACTCCTTTTTGATTTATTATCTGTTCATGTTGATTATGAATATTGTTTAGAAGAATTAGTTGGGTTTTTTATGCTCAAGTAACATTTCATTGTTATTATTTTGGTTTAATTTTATTAAACTATTTTAACATGATTGAAATAAATAAATACGAATGGAATTAAATTGTTATCACATTTATCAACACAGATCCAATAACTATATATCCATATAAACTATAACTATATGAAAGTCTCTGTTTGCATATCGTCTGTTTTCATGAACGTCACTAACGATGTAAACGTTGCCGTCTGTGGGGCTGCGGTGTCTCCTCTCCTCTCCGTGTTTCCTAAAGGAGACATGGAAGGAAGCACTGAAGCTCCCTTCCTTCACATTAGAGGATTCCACCAGCTCTTATCATGGCGACACTCAGACACTTCTGCTCTTTTATGCCGTGAGGAACCTTTCTCAGAGAAAAAGAGGACGCGGCCCATGTGTCCTCTACTTACTTTGTTGTTTGGTCTGGTTTACCCGGAAACCCGACTGGTTTAGTGGAAGTCTACTGGCAGCTGAAATGAGGACATTCCTGTTCGAGAAGCTGGGTGGAATTTGAATAGTTCAGAGGAACCGCCGGACGCTGATTGGTCGAGAACCACATATTTACAGCGCGCTAGTCTGCCACTCATCAGATCCGAGGCATCCGATTGGCTCTTCCTGAAGAGGGCGGGGCCCCCGTCTAGACTATATATCTTTTCTGGTTTCGGGCAATCTGCAAATGATTGCTGGCGTTCGGAGGGAGGCGGGTCGTCGTGTCCGATGTGTCTCCACAGCGCGGACTCGAGCCTTTCTCCTTCGACACAACGCGTCCCGGTGAGATAGCTGAGAGAGGGTCTGGAGGCGGACTGGGCTATGATCAACACCATGGAATGCGCCGTGGACGCGCAGAGCCTGATCTCCATTTCCTTAATGAAGATCCACAACTCCAGGACGCAGAGAGGGGGCATCAAGCTGCACAAGAATCTGCTGGTGTCCTATGTGCTGCGGAACGCCCGGCAGGTCTACATCAAGGAGAAATACGCGGAGATCTACAGGATGCAGCAGTACGAGGAGGTGATGACGGTCTGCAACGAGATCCAGGAGCTCAACCCGCTGGATCTGGACGCGGAGGACGCCGAAGACGAGGAGCGGGCGCGGGCAGCTTGCTGCGGCGAAGAGGCGAGTCTGTGCGGCTCTGCGTGCCACCGAGGCGCGGCGCACGCCCGGACACCGAGCGCGCTTTTCGGCTGCTCTTCCCTCGAGGACGGCAGCAAGGAACCGGATCCGTCCTACTACCGGAGCTGCTGCATGGAGGCTTCCCCCGTGTCGCACTGTGACCAGTTCCCCGCCAGCAGCAGCACGCATTGCAACAAAACCACGGTGCTGGACTTGGACACGCATGTGGTGACCACGGTGGAGAACGGCTACCTCCACCAGGACTGCCGCTGCTGCGACGCGCTCCAGTGCGGCTCGGGCGCGCAGTCCCCGGCCAAGAAGCGGAAGGTGGAGTTCGGCTGCTGCGTGTCCGACGTGGAGGAAGTCACGGACTTTACAGCTGCGCGCAAACGGGCGAAACGCGAGGACTGTTGCTACTCCAGCATAGACTACACGGACACGTCCAACATCTCCAACCTGATCTCCATCTTCGGCTCGGGGTTCTCAGGGCTGCTGAGCAGACAGGCGGACTTGGACCAGATCTGTAGCAAGCAGGTCCTGGCCAGTCTGGGAGCATGGACCCGAGCCATTGTGGCGTTTTGAATCAGCTCTGTTATTTGAAGCACACCGGGCTCAGTTGTAACATGAAGTATTGGAGAGCGGGGTTTCTATTGTTTCTGAGCTCGGTAGCTACACGTCCCTCCGACGACTTCACAACTTTCACGTGTAAAAGTCGTCTGTGCACCTTCAGCTCACGTCCTCTCACACTATCACGTCTCCGTGGCGGGATGTTCCAGAGTGTTCCAGAGACCCTTTATAGAGGGAACGCGACCGTCCTGCTCCACATCCTGTCCACCAGAGTCCTCCGTCCCCACACATAGCCTACATGTGTCAGGTCGGCTGGAACTTCTCCGTCACCAATAAGACATGGCTTCATTCTGAACCGTATGATCCATGTCCCGTTCAGCCTGTACTACAGCCAGAAGTCTCACGGCAGCTTGTGAAATAGACACTTTACAATTTGGTTTCATGTTCAGGGACACTCGCTTGTGTCTCTGCAACAGTCAATGTTAGAGCACGTGACCTAGTCTTAAATAGTGAGACATTTTAATATTGCTTTTGGAGCATAAAGGAAAACCTATAGATCACGTTTTAATTTGACAAACTGCAGTGAGACTCTAGTCCACCTTAAAGACCTGAACACTGATCACTTCATAATCGGCTTGTTCACATTACAAAAACACAGAGAGAATCCAAACTTATGCCTACAAGCACACCTTTTCTTCTTGGGAAAACTAGAACATATGCCAGTGTGGTTGATTGGTGTGACATCACTCCCACTTGTTTCTGATTGGAGGATATGGAGGTGTTACAACTGGGCCCGGTCTCCCCTACGAGGTGGAAATGAAACTTTATTTTTGCAGGAGAAAGAAGAAGAGGTATTGAAAACGAGGGTATTGTCTGGGAGACATTGAGTGGCGGATGAACGGATCCACTTCCGTTGCCTTAAATCAAACGCACACCACTGCTCGCTATCCTGATGAAGTACACATTCGCAGCATCATGTGAAACACTTGGATGGACTCTGAACGCCTCCTGTCACTTCACCCTGGAACACTTTGGGGCGATGACATCATTTCCTGCTGTGTGATAGTAAACATCTCCTCTTAATCATGGTTGTTGCTCAAAAGTATGTTTCATAACTCCGACATGTCTTGGTTATGTGAGTTTTGCTTTGTTTTGTAAAAAGAGTGATCCTTTTGTTTTAAAAAGGCCGAGTCGTGAATTAGCCATAACCTGAGACTCCACGCGTTAGCTTTATGAGCACTATGTGTACCAAAATAAAGAGAGTATTCAGCCATTCTCTACATATTTTGTTGTTATTCTTGTATTTTTGTGCTTACTAAATTGTATATCACCGGGTAAAACTGTTGCAGAAAATATTTGTTAAGAATTTATAATCTTAATAAAAAATGAAAACCTTATGGTAACCGTTGTGTCTGGCTGCAGTTAAATATGATACACATGATGAAAAATACACTTCAATACGTTTATAGATAACCATTTATTTGCTAATAATTCATAAAGGGGACAGCTTTCTCACTGATAAACTACAGTTTTACATTTGATTTATAGAGAACTTCTTACAGTCATCCATAGAGTCTGCAGTAAAGGTTAAAGGGAACGCTCTCATATTAAATAAGAAGCTACAGCTAGCAGACAATTAGCTTAGCATAAAGACTTAACAGGAATGAACTAGTCTGGATTTGCCCAAATGTACCGAGACCTTCCTCCCCGATGAACGTGTTACATCTTGGTTATTTAATCACAACTTAAGTCTTCAAACCAGAAGTTATGTTCTACATATTTCTATCTAAATATCCAGCTGTTCCTTTAACCAGTCGTTACTGGACCAGATTGTGGTCCAGACTCTCCACTAACTTTTCTCACGGGTTATTTTCTCAATCTGGCAACCTCAAACCTTATTTACCTGATTTAACATTCATAAAGCTATTAGTATTATTGACATATAAACCCATATTAAGTGGGAAAATATGAATGCAATACAACACTGTTCAATATAATGTTACATTTTTTGTTTGACTTTAAAAAGGTAGGTTGATTAAAACAAAAAAGAAAGAAAATGATTATTGGCATGTCTTCCTATTCATGTTATATATTCGACTACATGACAACTAAGAAACTCCATCAGCTGCAGTTAAAAGTTCCAGAGAACACGAGTAAGTGGTCCTTGAGTTATATATTCACCTTTTTCTTGCCTCAAAAATGCTGAAATGTACTCTTCAGCCAACATGATGCAGATAATAAGTCATCAGATATGATCATGCCAAAACATCACAAAAGCCTCGAGTGATGGTTTTGCATAGAAACATTATGATACTTGCATATGGTCACTGTTCCTGTATCTGTATGGATCAGATCATTCATAAATACGTGGAATAAAAAGGCCCATTCTTCATTCTAACAATGCCCTACCTACATGTGTGTGGGAGCTGACGTCCTCCCATCTCTGCCTGACTGTTATCTCTGCTCTGTGCCACATGGTGGTGTTCTTTAAAATCAATGAATGGAGATATCACTGTGTATGTAGAGCAGAGCCACCGCAGGCTGACCCTCCTCCTCCTCCTCCTCCTCATCTTCCTCCTCTCTTTCATCCTCCTCCTTTCCCTGGCTGCCTCACTTCTCTGTCTCTACACACACACATCACACCCATCGCTGCTGCTCCTCCTGCAGCTCTGTGGGCTGTTTCCAGCTCCCGCTCCCCAGAATAACTTGCAGTCAGTAGGTTGGAATGGAAGCAACGAGGCGATGTGAACGATGCTGATGAAACGGGCTCTAGATGTGACTGTTGACAGCGAGCGTCCGCCTGCCGCGTTCACACTCGTTGCTTCAGGACAGAGACCCCAACAGAACGGAGCCATGAAAGACGCTCAGCCGACGAACGTGGACAATGGTTTTTGTTTCATGGTGCACACACAGCTCCTCCATCTGGCCTGAGAGAGACTCACACCCTGAACACACACACACACACTAACACACACACACACACACACACACACACACACACATACACACTCAATAAATAAAATCTTTGGTTCCCTGTTTGACATCAGTGATTTTGTAAACATAATATGTAATATGAACAACTCAATGACTGACTATGTGGACCGAATTAAATAGATTAAAACCAGTAGATATTACTTTGTATAAAAATACTGCAAGTCAACTTACTACTTCTTACTTCTTGTTCTTATTTATTATACCCATCAGTCACTCCTCTGAAGGGGGTGACGTGAGGGGGGTGGGGGAGTGTTGTGGGGCTGCTGGGAGGAAGACAACAGAGGGAGGGGGAGAGGTGTAGTCTGAGGGGGGAGGGAGGCATGCTTTGTCGGGAGAGAGGGGGTTGATGCGTTTGCAGAGGGGGTGGGGGCCAAATGTGACAGCAGCCGGGGGGGCTGCAGGGAATAGGTGTTGGGAGGGGGAGGCAGAGATCGTACAGGTCAGCCAGGTTGCACAGAGGTCTGTGGAGGGAGGGGGTGGGGGTCTGATGGGGGTGGGGTCAGGCTCACGAGGACTCATCAGAGCACTCTCCCTGTTTATACTAGTTTTGGTTTAACTATGTTGACATTTTTCCTTCCATATTCATTTACACACAAACCATCTCCTACCTGCAGCGGTAGCTACCAGTGATGATGAAATATTATACATTATACAGCCCTGGTCTCTACTGAGGCAGGCTTTAAACAGCATTTAGTTTACGATGCCTGACACCCGTGTTAGCTGCTCTGAGACTAAATGCTTACATCACATGCTAACATTTTCAAATTACAATGCTAACATGCTTATCTTTATTGGGTATTTTACCACTATATTAGCATGTTAATGTTTGATAAATATCACTTAATGAACAATACAATAGAAGTGTTTGTTTAAAGTCTTTTGGTCTTCGCCATGGTGCACACAGACGCTGAATAAGACATTCTTAGGACCAAAATGTTTCAGTAAACTTTGAAGAAATAAAAACACACTGTGAGAGGGTTACATTTGTAAGATGAAAACACAGAGAACTCCCAGACTGGACAACACTGTCATAGCAACAATTCAGCAGGTAAGCCCCTGCGTTCTGGTCTATTGGACTCTAAATGGACCATAATGTACTAAATGAACATCATGCTGGATTGAAGAAGACTTGAAACTAGAGATTGAGACCATAAACTCATGTTTACAATGTTTACTGAGATAATACATCAAGAGAGAAGTAGGACCATTTTCTCATAGACTTCTATACAACCAGAGAGGAGTCGCCCCCTGGTGGCCAGCAGAGTGAAGTAGGACAATTTTCTCATAGACTTCTATACAAGAGGAGATTTTACCTTCACTTTTCAAACATGGAGGTTGTCGCCTGTAAAATACACAAAACAAAGGCTGAGTAGTTTTGTTGTCTCATCCTAACTATGTAATTTAGTCGTCTCAACCTAACTATGTAGTTTTGTTGCCTAAACCTAACTATGTAGTTTTAAACCTAACTATGTAGTTTTGTTGTCTAAACCTAATTATGTAGTTTTGTTATCTAAACCTTACTATGTAGTTTTATTATCTAAACCTAACTATGTAGTTTTGTTGCCTAAACCTAACTATGTAGTTTTGTTATCTAAACCTAACTATCTAAACCTAACTATGTAGTTTTGTTGTCTAAACCTAACTATGTAGTTTTGTTATCTAAACCTAACTATGTAGTTTTGTTATCTAAACCTAACTATGTAGTTTTGTTGTCTAAACCTAACTATGTAGTTTTGTTATCTAAACCTAACAATGTAGTTTTATTGTCTAAACCTAACAATGTAGTTTTGTTGCCTAAACCTAACTATGTAGTTTTGTTGCCTAAACCTAACAATGTAGTTTTGTTGCCTAAACCTAACTATGTAGTTTTGTTGCCTAAACCTAACAATGTAGTTTTGTTGTCTAAACCTAACAATGTAGTTTTGTTGTCTAAACCTAACCATGTAGTTTTGTTGTCTAAACCTAACTATGTAGTTTTGTTGTCTAAACCTAACTATGTAGTTTAGTTGTCTAAACCTAACTATGTAGTTTTGTTGTCTCAACCTAACATGTAGTTTTTGTTAACATGTATTTTTTTCTTTCAACCTAACTACACTCAACAAAAATATAAACGCAACACTTTTGTTTTTGCTCCCATTTTTCATGAGATGGACTTAAAGATCTAAAATTCATTCCAGATACACAATATTACCATTTCTCTCAAACATTGTTCACAAATCTGTCTAAATGTGTGATAGTGAGCACTTCTGCTTTGCTGAGATAATCCATCCCACCTCACAGGTGTGCCACATCAAGATGCTGATCTGACATCATGATTAGTGCACAGGTGTACCTTATACTGCCCACAATAAAAGGCCACCATGAAATGTGCATTTTTTTTGCTTTATTGGGGTTCTGGGGACTCAGAACCAGTCAGTATCTGGTGTGACCACCATTTGCCTCATGCAGTGCAACACATCTTCTTCGCATAGAGTTTATCAGATTGTCAATTGTGAACTGTGGAATGTTGGTCCACTCCTCTTCAATGGCTGTGCGAAGTTGCTGGATATTAGTGGGAACTGGTACACGCTGTCGTATACGCCGGTCAAGCACATCCCAACATGTCCGGTGAGTATGCTGGCCATGCAAGAACTGGGACATTTTCAGCTTCCAAGAATTGTGTACAGATCCTTGCAACATGGGGCCGTGCATTATCTTGCTGAAACATGAGGTGATGTTCATGGATGTATGGCACAACAATGGGCCTCAGGATCTCATCACGGTATCTCTGTGCATTCAAAATGCCATCAATAAAATGCACCTGTGTTCTTCGTCCATAACAGATGCCTGCCCATACCATAACCCCACCACCACCATGGGCCACACGATCCACAACATTGACATCAGCAAAGCGCTCACCCACACGACGCCACACACGCTGTCTGCCATCTGCCCTGAACAATGTAAACCGATGTTCATCCGTGAAGAGAACACCTCTCCAACGTGCCAGACGCCATCAAATGTGAGCATTTGCCCACTCAAGTCTGTTACGGCGACGAGCTGGAGTCAGGTCAAGACCCCGATGAGGACGATGAGCATGCAGTTGAGCTTCCCTGAGACGGTTTCTGACAGTTTGTGCAGAAATTGTTTGGTTATGCAAACCAATTGTTTCAGCAGCTGTCTGAGTGGCTGGTCTCAGACGATCTTGGAGGTGAACCTGCTGGATGTGGAGGTCCTGGGCTGGTGTGGTTACACGTGGTCTGCGGTTGTGAGGCCGGTTGGATGTACTGCCATATTCTCTGAAACGCCTTTGGAGACGGCTTATGGTGGAGAAATGAACATTCAATGCACGAGCAACAGATCTGGTTGACATTCCTGCTGTCAGCATGCCAATTGCACGCTCCCTCAATGCTTGTGGCATCTGTGGCATTTTGCTGTGAGACAAAAATGCACATTTCAGGGTGGCCTTTTATTGTGGACAGTCTAAGGCACACCTGTGCACTAAGGCACACCTGTGCACCAATCATGATGTCAGATCAGCATCTTGATGTGGCACACCTGTGAGGTGGGATGGATTATCTCAGCAAAGCAGAAGTGCTCACTATCACACATTTAGACAGATTTGTGAACAATGTTTGAGAGAAATGGTAATATTGTGTATCTGGAATGAATTTTAGATCTTTAAGTCCATCTCATGAAAAATGGGAGCAAAAACAAAAGTGTTGCGTTTATATTTTGGTTGAGTGTATGTAGTTTTGTTGCCTAAACCTCACTATGTAGTTTTTTACCATGTTCCATTTTGTTCGTTATGTGTGCTTTCATCATTTAGTATCAACCACTTTCAACAAATAATATCATGACATCCATCCAGCTAAAACTATAAGATAATAACAATAACAATAAGAGAGGTGTGTGTGTGTCACGCTACATTCTAAGCCCACCCACTTTGTAGTGGTCCAATCAAATGTGAAGGATTTGATTGAAATCCCTCCTGTAACTGTACACTGCTCAAATATTAAGTTTCACTGGAAAACACTGACAGTACAGAAGATAAAAATGCCCTGACTTCTAGTTCACTGACAATTGAAATAGGCCACGCCTTTTGTGCACAAGAATAGTGCAAAATGAATAAACAGGCCACACCTCATTTGAATATGAATCAGGCAATTGCATATTGAAAACTAGGTTATGCTCTTATTTGCATAATGGGGGGCAAACTATGGTGTATCTTATTTGCATATCATAATAAAAACGAATTAGGTCACAGTGTTACTGGCACACTGCATAGAAAATACAGCTATGTCACTTTTAAAATAATAGTTAAGTTCTAGTAAATAAAAACTCAGATGAGGGCGTTTTATTCATTTTCTCAGTCTTTTTGCAATAAAGTGAACAACTGAGACTGAGACTGGACTGAGCTGATCTGTTGGTGTCTCTCTGGGCAGTAACAGTCCTGCAGAGGTTGAAGCCTGGTAACGGCTCTGCAGCTCAGCTGCCTGGTAGAGAAGGTCCGCCCTCATCACAGGACTATGCTGCTGCTCTCAGAACAACTCACATCATTTCCATATAACACTATCACCAGTGAATGTACAGATGGTAAATACAGAGGTAGTACTTTTAACAGTCAGTAACCAATAATGACGTACACATAAGTGTCGCGCATTTCAAGTATGACGGACGCTGAGATATGTAAGAACCTAAACAAACAGATTTTCTATCATTGATCTTGGCTAGAATCCATTCATATTCGTCCACATATAAACATGTATTTGTTGTGTAACGTTACACCAGCGAGACATTACTAGATGATCCACTCCGTTATCTGTGATCATGTACAGCTGTTTGAACCACCTGAACGTGTAGTTGTCCTCATGAAAAAAAGGCTTCAATTGTTTTTGAATCCATCCATCGTGATCCTGCAGAACTCTGTAGAACTTGATTCTGTTGGAATAACATTTCTGACATATGGTCATGTAAAGAGCAGATATTTAGATGCTGCTAATAGTTTGAATTCAGTGTTTAAAGCGTCTTACTGGTCTGGATGGCTGTGACAAAACCATTATGACATTATGAGCACCATTATTTATGATTATTTAAATACTTAAACTTTCATGATCAAACCAAAAGTATTATTCATCTTGTGAGTGTTATTATTATTGTTATTATTTACATCTGCTTTACATACAGCGTGTACTTGTATGTAATGATTCTCACAGAATATGGCTCATAGTCTTTTTTTTTTAGCGAACGATTGTATCATTTGACCTCTTTTCTTTAAATGAAACCATGTGAGAAGTTCAGAGGGAAAATGAGTGTTTGGCAGAGCTGCAAGAACTCATAGACTTCTGGAACATGTGACTCGAGGCCTCAAGTAAAGACTCACAGGCCAAAACGGTTGGGAACAACTGGTTCAGTTTATACTCATGCATTGTATTTTAGAAGCTTTTTTATTCATTAAAGCCACGTCTGTATAAACAAATACAGTGGAACAAAATAGTGTTTTTTCAGACTTGTGAGTAGAAGTAGAAACAAACAAGAGCAATTACCATAATGTGCACTCTAAATGTAGCTGTTGCTGCAAAAATACAATATTTGCATCTGAAATGTAGCATCAAAAATGACAAAGTCGAATACTTAGTTACTGCAGTCCACCATGTTGGGTCTGCAGCTGCCTCCCGTTTTAGAGAGCAGACATGTCAGAACGAGTCCACGCAGCTGTTTCATTCCAAACATTCCTCCAACAAATTCAGTCTTTTCCCTCTCAGTTGTACCCAAAGCAGCACACACACACACACACACACACACTCTTGTCTTTAATTAGGACTTAGATCAGGCAGCGGTGAAGTCGATGGATTTTATGACGTCATACACATCGGGAGCGTCATCTGATCGGTGATGGCAATTTAGTTTTTTGCAAATTTCCTCGTGATTCTACTGATATGTTTTATGCTATTTGTAACGGAGGGTCACGCAGAGAGGAGTGAAGGCCCTGTTTACTCACACCACCAGCTGGAGCTGGACCTGGAGAGAGCTGCAGAGGCGACATCGGGCTGCACAGCCGGAGCTAAGCAAAGGACTAATGGGGAGGAAATAGAAATCCTCCATTCCGGCAATCATTATGGGCAACGTGAGGTCCTTGGGGTATAAGATGGACGAGCTTCGCACACTAAACACAAGGAAAACCGTGAGCTGCAGCATTTAGGGTGTCATGGAGAAATGGCTGCACGCAGACTTCCCAGACTACAGCGTGTCTCTTCCCAGCTCCATGGCTGTGTGGGCGTTATACGGAGTGGGAAGAAGAAGGGTGGAGCGATTTCCCTGGATGTGAATGGAAGTGGGTGCACATGTTAATGTGAAGGAATACTTCTGTGGCCTGGACATTGTACCGCTAGCTGTGGTGCAACATGATTCACTCCACTGTTGCAAGACCTCAAACGCAGTATCTCAATGCTTTGGTAGCATCACTGGGGACTTAAACCATGTCACTCTGGACTAAACACTACCAACATTCACTAGTATTAACTGTCCCACTAGACAATAACACACTGGACCTCCTGTATGCAAATACTCAAGATGCATACTGCCCTTCCCCCACTAGGCAGGCGTGATCACAACCTTGTCCTGCTGACACTAAAGGCGGGTCCACACCGCACCGACTGCCCGACTCGTGAAGTCGGGCTACTTAACATGGCAGACTCGAACAACGACATAGGCAGCTACGGAACTAAAGCCGACGCCATACGTTCCGCGCTTGCGCGAGATGTAATGTCTCCAAAACAACAGGCGGCGCTAATCTGTATTGTGCGCCAAAAAACACGAAAACCGGAAGTAGGCGGTCCTCTCTAGACCACCTTCTTCGATTCTACTGGTTATCTGGTATGTTTACATCGTCACTTCCGGGCTTCACTGATTCGCTAGTCAAGCTGCTAGCCTCCACCAATCAGAATGGTAAAAGAGTGACCGACTCGAACGGCGGATTACACATTTGAATCGGCTGAAATGAACGCCGACGTGGGCCGATCTGAGCGACCACACCAAGCAGACTCATGTCACGGACGCCGACTCTGTCAAAGACGCCGATTTTCGGTCCGGTGTGGACTCGCCTTAAGGGTGCACTCACCGTGCCCAAGCACGACTGAGTCCAAAGTCCAGTTTGTTCAACTAGTGGTAAATGGACCTGCATTTCTGTAGTGCTTATGGTCTTTTGGACTACTCAAGGCGAATTTACACAACACTCAGTCGACATGCACAGCCGCCTGCACATCAGGGGCGAACTCACTCACACACATCTGGAGAAATTCTGGGACAATTTGGGGTTCAGTATCTTGCCTATGGACAGCATCCAGACTGGAAGAACCAGGATTCGAACAACCGATCTTCTGATTTGAGGACGCTCTACCTCTGAGCCACAGCTGCTTTCTAATAACCATGGCCCTGGCATGGTCAGAAGAGGTACTGTGCTCATGTATGAGCACAAGCACAGGTACACAACATTGACATGCCTTGTAATCATTAGGCTGTTTCTCTCATTATCACTCATATTGCTCAAATCAAATCGCCTCTTGCGTGTTGATGGCTCTGATCTTGTTCCAGGTGACTCTTCAGGACTTGCCTTGCTCTGTGTAGGTATTTGACTGTTGCTGACTTTCTTGCAGCCTTTTCATTTGCTTGTGGGACTCCAAAGTATTTTTCGTTGTCCTGGACATCTGCTGTTGCCTCCTGGTGATCCAACCCCTTCTGCAGTGATCATCTTGCCTCTCTTGGATACCATCCAACCTCATTTATCTCTCCTGAATGACATTCTAATGTTGCTGCTGTAGATCCTGGTGATGTGGATCAGTGAGTCACGCTCATTCCTGGCATTCAGTTTGGATGACATACTTATGTGGAGGTGGTGGCTGATGGTGAGTCCACTTTGGAACCGGTATCCATAGCCACTCTTAGTGATAATCTGGCCAAGGGGATTCAGGCTGATGCAGAACATCAGCATCTCCTTGGTAAATAATGCACTTCATAGTTACTTGTGCGATTAGCTTTGAGTTGGCCTCTCGAGTTGTTTTTCACATCCCCGTTGAGTTCTTGTCATAATGTCCTATGTATGTGGTCCACTTCTTCAGAGGCAGGTTATTGGCCGGTAGTTTGAAGGAATTGCTCCCATCTATCAGCAGCTGCTGCATTTGTGCTGCAAGACATTCATGGAGTGCAGTTAGTTTCTTTAGCCAGTAGGTGTGGATCATAACAAGGCCTGGTGCTGTTCAGCTCTTCATACATGCCATAACCAAGTGGCTGCATAGTGTACAGGAACATATGTGCGTTGTGCTGTGAGTATTATGTGCTGGATGTCCCAATGTCAAAATGGAAGACACCTCCAAAGGTGGAAGAGAATGACCAAGCTAAGTTCCCGTGGGACTTCCAGATCCAGACTGATAAACTGAAGGCTAACCAACTGGACATCATGGTGGTGGTCCAACAACAGATGACATCAAGGTCTTAAAGAGAAGCTAGAAAAGATGTGGAGATTAAAGGCATCAAAGGAAACAAAAATCTAAAACACAACTCCGCCCACACCAGTTCATCTTTCCCAGAATGAGGGAATAAATTACTTCCATAGATGCTTCTTTATAAAAGAAAAATAGATATTTATATAACTGTACACCTAATCTATACAGCATAAAGACAGGGACAGGGGAATTAACTTGATATTGACTGTACATACATTGTTTTAGTGCTGAGAGACAAAAAGGGGAAAAGGACAAGTCATGTCCCTAAACATGCATAGATTTTATTTCTGTATGTATTTTACAGGCTGTTAGACTTGCATGGTGAGGTGAGAGGATTGGCTGATCACACCAGTAAATTGTCTCAGTGAGCATCTCTTCTGACGACGTCTCCTTCTGAAGGACACGCCTTCACAGGCTGCGTCTTACAATAGAGGCTCCGTCTGAAATGGGACACAGCTGCTGTTCTAGCCGACAATGTTTCCCTCCGTCTCCGTTGGACTGCTTCGTTCCAGCTCTCTCTGTACGGAAGGGGAATTCCAGCCCTTATGAGGGCTTGTGAGTTAAAAAAGGACTGTTGTATGATGATATGGAATTGGAAATTTGACATGAATCGGACTTCCCCTTCTCCTGGTAATCAAGTCTGTTTAAAAAAAACATGAAGGAGTAAAGTATCCCGACTCATGCAATATTCAACACTTTCTTTCCTCATCCCAGAATCCATCTGCCTCACTGCTGGGTTCATCTCTGGGTCACAAACAAGACACAGTCTAGTATAATAAAACAATGCAAGAACCTCACACACAAATAGAGAAGAATATTATACAGGAATATAGAATTTGTGGGAATTCCCAATTTTCTCAAATCATCTCCCATGTAAACATGAAATTCAGGAGCATAAAGCACAAATGCGACCTGAAATCATGAGATTAATTCATGATTTAATATGTAATTAAAATAAAATATATCCAAAAAACAAACTTGTTCGAAAATTAATATTCCATTCACCATTATTATCATCAAGGCTGCCAGTTTACAGAGAGATCTTTTAGATTGTAGTTGTTAATCAGCCTCAGCATCCTAAAGTCCAATAAACCAGAAGTCAGCGCGTCTTTATCTTCTATACTGTCAGTATTCCCCAGTATAACCCAATATTTGAGCCGTGTTACATGTGGGATTTAAAGGACCATACATGTCGTTACATGTCATCTTCCATTGTCATCAGCCACCTCGCTTACATAAATTGCTTTATTTTTTACAGTTTGTTTTTATTTTGTCCATATTCAATAAACATTCCCAAATCTACTTGAAAATGTTTGTCAAGGTTCGTTAAAACTCACCTCGTCGTTAAAAGTCTCCTTCTAGCTCAAATTCCAGTTCTATATTCAGTTCTTGTAAGGAACTACTTTTCCAAGCGTAATAACATTCGGCTCAACGGCTCTCTTGGCTCTCTTGTGATTGACAGCTCAGAGGGCAGAACCGAAGTATAAAGGAGGTCAACGATTGGCGAAGTTACACCGTGTACTTGTGTGAGTTTCAGGCTCGTACTGATACGACTAAAAAGTCCTCATAAATGAACGATGTCCAACTTCTCCCAGTACGTCTTCCTCATATTCATACTGGGAGTGTTGGGAAGTTGTTCTCTCATCAGGGAACGATGATCGTATCTCATACAAGCTTGTTTATCTCACCACTTCCTGGTTACAAAGTCCAATCAGAGCCAGCCAGAGAACAGTTGGCCAATAAGATGCAGCCGAGGGATCATGTGTTCCTTGTGCAGGACGTAAAAAGAGAGTGAGCCTGTTATTGAGGTCGGCATACGCCGGAATGAGATTCTCTTGAACTTGATATTACTGGCTAGCTCCACCTGGGTCACTTAGGTAAACTGGAAGCACCCGACATTAAAACAAGTGAACCCAGAACCTTCTAGCTTCAGACGCAGACGGGATCTGATATCAAATCACCTTTGCGTCCCATGCTCAAAACTGCACAAATTTGAATGGCTTTAATGAGAATACAGTATTTTTCAATAAAATAAACAACGCAGTGATTTTCACAAGGTTGATTACCGTCTCCTTGAGTGATTTTACACCGTTTCAACATGAATGTCAGTGAACGGAGGTTAAAACAGGGAGGCGGAGCTACTAAAGTACACACTGATATACTGATGATGAGGAGTCACAACTAGACTGGGATGGTCCTTTAAAGGGGGTCAGAACTAGAGTGAGATGGTCCTTTAAAGGGGGTCAGAACTAGAGTGAGATGGTCCTTTAAAGGGGGTCAGAACTGGACTGTGATGGTCCTTCAAAGGGGGTCAGAACTAGACGGTCCATTAAGACAATTTGACTGGCCGACAAAAAATTGGTTGTGCTTCAAATGCAGCGTGATATGGAGCTGCAAAGCTATGTGGATCTAACACACCTTCCTTAACGTTAAAAGATTGATCGATTGATAGATGATGTCATATTATTAGTGAAATTGGTTGGTACTAGCTGATGTAAGCTCATATTAATTCATATTTTGTTTTACAGGAAGACTATTTGATTTTAATATTAAAAAAATAAGACATTTTTGTATTTTCTTCTGCATATATTGTTGTATTGTATCTGTCCTCTGTTCCAACACCAGACACTGAAACATCACCTCCACTACCATCTTCTCACATGACCAGCTCTCTGCTTTGCTTGAGAAAGATGATTATCGCATCTAAATCCATATCAAATCATCTATTCTATATTGCTGTCATAGTACATCTTTCCTCCGAGGACAGCAGCAGATGATTAATATTTCCCTCTAATATTGTGAATCTGACATCTCATGGATAAACAACGCTGTGACAATGCGTTACAATTTGGTGCATTCTGTATGAATGAAAACAGAGGTCAATGGCACTAATGATGAAACATGAACCTCAAACAAGCAATTTACTAACAACTGACTTTGTTCTGTACTGTTGTTGTTTGCTGGAAATTGAGTCCGTTTTTAAACATTTCTCAGGATTCAAACCCCAAAATCAAGCCATTTGATGCAGCAGAGTGAGGAGCCACGGTGCAGAATGTTAATTACCAGCAAGCTAGTAAGCAACATGTTTTAAACTGTGCATGATGAGGCTTTAATGCAACATGGAAATCATACATGGTGGGGTCACCGGTTAAAAGATGAGCGATCGGCACAAAAATAACTTTTCTTTTATTAAATTAAAAACGCACGCCTTGTTCTTTAAAATGTGTCATTTGAAACACATGCAGAATGTACCACTAATTTAAAAGCGGGGGTAAAGCACTACCATTGAAAACTTTGAGGGGAAAGCTGCACAACCACAAGAATGTATTCAAATATGGTTTGACTATTTACAAAGTGTACCAGTTGAACTGGGTGAGTGGGAAATAAAGGGACTTCATGCAATGATTGACTTTGAGAAAGACAGAGTCATTCAATTATGGTGAATGAAATTCTGCACATTTCAATTTGGATGAGCTGTTATTGAAGCTTTGAAAATATAATCCTTTTACTCATAGAAATAAATAAAGGAGTAGAAGGGACATTCAGATCAACGTAGCAGCATAGTAATGGATGTTCAGCGTAGAAGCGGGGCAGTTTTTATAAAGTACCGGCTGCTATCCACGCTCTGATCCCACCGTAGGAAACAACGCTGAGGTCTGTGCACAGTTTCTGTAAGTGCAACATTAATGCAGTGGAATTAAAGAGCTCTCTAACTAGCAGCCAGTTGGTTAGCCAACAAACTTGCTAATTTAGATAATACAAATGTGGAGAAAGACACAATACCTAGCTAACTGGCTACCACTGACCACTGAAAACTCTTCAATGTACTTTCTACTCCTATTCTGTTCTTGTTCGAAGAAAAACACTCAGACAGTGTTTAACACTGTTAATGTGACTTACACGTTGGGATGAAGTGGGCAACTCAAAAGCAAAAACCAAGAAAATACCTCAAATTTAATCTATGACTGAAGTAGCCGACGGCTCATGAGGATCCACTTTGTGGTAAATTCAAGTGTTAATGAACCAAACAAAAATCCCTCCATATCTAAAAAAAAAATTAAAAATCTTTCCATTGTATAAATAAAATGATAAAAACATAAAAGGTGGTCCTATATCACAAATGTCATCCAGAACATGCTCTGCATTAAACTGATAGATGGCCGACAAGCTTTCAGGACCACATGCGTGCACGCCTGTGTCAAACTACATGTTGTTTATTGTTGCTACGGTTGGATTTGCACATGACAATGCTGGAGGAAGAAACACTGTTGGGGTTTGGTCTTTCCGTGGTGTGCGTGGCGTTCAAGGTTTCCCTGGCTGGATGGACAGCAGGCTGCCGAATTTGAAGTGCTGGATCACAGGGAACTTCTCCAAACACTGCAAACAGAGACGGGACTTTTTTAACAAACATGAGAAAAAGGAAAGTTCAAACAGTACAGCACTGATGAAGTGAACTCATTCTATTATATCGGCTTTTTTTAAACCAAATTTTCAGTAGTAAAAGCTGGGTAAACTTGAAATGGGGGGGTCCTGCCAACGTACGTACAGTGCTCCCATGCTACGTTACATCCTGGTAACTTTCTCTAGTTACTGAACATATAGATTGACGGTGGGCAACACTACGTTACATCCTGGTTCCTTCTTCCCTCCTCTCTGGAAGCCCTCAGTGCATACTGACTACGACCCAGTGTGTGTGTGTGTGTGTGTGTGTGTGTGTGTGTGTGGGGGGGGGGGGGGGGGGGGGGTACTGAACTGTCTGCGCAGTGACACTATCAGTCATGATCACTGGACAGAACTGGGGTGGAAACGCATGCCTCAGAGAACCCGGTGGTCTCAACATAGATTTAATCAATGAAAAAGATCAAACTAGCTGAATCAAATGCATGAACATAGATTCCATCAATATTGCTGAATAAAGTTTCGGCAAAACCCATTGATGGTATAACTGGATGTAGATTTGTGTAGTCGTTTTTGCTCTGTATTGAAAATGGCTACACCAGTGTTTCTGTACGCATTAGTTCTTCTTACATATGAACTGTATGTCTGAGGTATTCTATACTTTTCTTATTGTCAACGAAGTCCTGAATGTATCCACTAAAAAGTCTTGTGTGGGTAAATCTACTTCCTGTGTGCCACAGAGCTCCATTGTTGCCCAAACACCAGTGAACCTCACTGTTGCCCTAGGTGATATGATTCTTTACGTCTTTACGAACGATTTTACGATGAGCAAATTAAAGACACCAGTCTAATCCGGTTCAAAATACTCTTAACAAATATTCTAAATTTGTTGGTATTGCTCAACACAAGTATCAGACTAATGGATTTCAGTTGGAAGTATTATTGTCATGTTGACATTAAGTTACAAAAACAATGTTAAGGAGGACATGCTGTGTCTGCTGGGTGAAAGTCCTGTGTTGTTGGACCCATCAACCAACTCGTCTTTTATAATAACAATAAATCAGACACGGTGTTCACAGTGATGAATTATGCATCTCTAGCAAGTCTGTGCAAGAAGATGGTGTATATATTCAGTTGAAGTGAACATGATCGCCGCCTGGAGAAGTAGAAGCACAAACACCACGTCTACTGACTGCTAGTCAACAGGCTTTTAAACCCAGAGGAGAGCTGAGTGGCTGCTCTTCTTCTGTATGTGTGGACAAGACAAAAAAACAGTCCAAGTCCATCCACCGTCGTTTCTCACAACGTGTCTTTCAAAAGAAATCACTTCATGTTCCAAACTGCCTCCTCTCTCATACAGAAAATGGTGGATTCTGCTCTTTCTAGGTCTACTACAACTCTCTGCCGAACCCCTGTGTGGGGCCAGGAAAAGGGAGAGAGGAATGCAAGTCTGCTGATGGTTGCTCCAGGCTTGGAGGAAGGTCGGGACAGAGGGAGGGGAGGATTTAATGAAGGGAACGGCGGAGGGGGAGGAGGGGGAGGCAGACAGCTTGGCCCCTCAGCTCTTCGGGAAGACTCACAGGCTGCTTTGGAAAACACAGGATGTGGGCATGCAGGCGGGGAGAACGGGCTTAGACATCCCCCCGACCCCACCCCCACACACACACACACACACACACACACACACACACACACACACACACACACACACACACACACACACACACACACACACACACACACACACACACACACACACACACACACACACACACACACACACACGCACGCACACGCACACGCACACGCACACTTCCAGTCTCTCCATTCCTCTGTTAACCCTTCCCTGCCTCTCCCTCCTCTAGGACCCAGAGAACCAGGCTGTTAGGAAGAAAATGGGAGTAGCAGGGGCATTCCCATTGAAATCACTGTAGCAGAATGTGTACATCCTGTACACTGTGTTTTTACGCGTTGCCGTTGTGTGCTTACTTCCATATGAAGGAAACTGACTTTCTTTCTGACGTGGGGTTTTCCAGTAACGACTATAGTCGAAGCAGAGAGAGACGGACTAAATAGGTAACGTTTACCAAGTTAAGGACACCCTCACACTCGGACATCCGTGCCCAAGCTCGTCTGATCTCCAAAGTCCCCCTCCTCGGCCCGGCACGGTTGAATAGGCGGGCTTCGGCACGGTACAGTTCACACACGAGCACAGGCACGGGTACGCAACGTGGTCGTGATGCATAATGGACAGGCCGTTCCACTCATCATCGCTCAGTGCTCAACTCAACGATTTATGACTGAAAATAGTGTTGATGAGTGTGCAGGACACAGATGGGTTGGGCTTCAGAATCGTGGTGTGAGCGGTACGAGAGTGGAACTGGACTGGGACGTAGTGAAGTGCTGTCCTTTTATCCTAAACATGCCGCTCTGCGCTCTGTCCAGAATCCTCCCCAGCAGCTAGCACTCAGCTCCGCCCACATCGAGCGTTGACTAGAAATATGTGCAGACGTGACTTGTCAGCAAAGATGCAGTCATGTTCTGTGTGTTTTCTATTGTGACTTTGAGCCGGCGCTGCTTAGAACCTGTGTAAAGTCGTGTGCCACGTTACGACGTGATGACGTATGTACGTGCTTCGGGACACGACCAGGCAGCTTGGCCTCGTGTGAGTGTGCCCCGACGCTTCAGCTTTATTAACACACTGACATGGAGACACAACATGGCCTGCAGTAGTAACAGAAGTGCGTGGTACAATACATTCCCATTGACCTTATTTGACTTTGATCTTCTATAGACTGTTATTTCGTCTGTTCAGATGTTGTGGTTTCTGATGCAAGTTGTAATTCATTTTCGATTCATTTAGTGTTTTTTAGTGTCAAGCACGGCTCGTAAACTGAAGCTTTAAAACCACAAGCATCAGACAGATGCCTCAGAACTGGAGGGATGAGTGAGCGTGAGAGAAGGAAGCGAACCTCGGCCTTGTACATCCGGATCAGACCCTGGTTGACTTTGGCCCAGGCAGGAACAGCACTGATGTTCCACAGCTGGTTGGAGTGCTCCGCAAACGGACCGGTCTTCATCTACGGAAGAGAGGAAGAGGGACAACGATGAGGAGGAAGACCCAGACCTCAAACTGGTACTGGACCTCACACTTAGTTCTGTTGGGTCATCCAGCACCAAAACCAACAAAGCATGTTCCGTCACTGCACATAAGCAGGAACAGTGGATGTGTGTTTGCAGGTTGGAAAATATATCAAACGTCAAACAGGACATCTCGAATTTCCCATTCGGTACAATCATGGTTATTATCAATATAGTATATTAATCATAATTCATCTCTTTACTTCAGTGATTCGAACAGGAGATCTTTCAAACATTCCCTTCAATGTTCTTGAAAGCATCATTAAAGAGTTTTCAGAGTATCAAACAGAGTATTCTGTAGGCTGGAAAGAAGCTCACAAATGGGATGAAGCGTTATAATGGACCCCAATTATTTGACCCATTTCCATGGCAAGAACAGACACATTCTGGCAAAATGTTCTTGGAACATGGTGAGTTTCCTGATGGAAAATGGAGAAGTGGCTTATGTTGAAGGAGCAGTTAAGGAAGCTGCATGCTTTAGTACACAATGAAAACAGGAGAATCCATAATAAAGACCTAAAATTAAGCTGCTTTTCTCAATCAATGAAAAAAAGAAAAACGCTTTATGTGCAAGTCCAATGTTTTAGTAGATGTTGTAGTTGTTAAAGTTAACTCATGGTTCAGGGCAGGTGAGCTTGTTACGGTGATGATGCTGTACGTGTTAATACGTCCTGTAAAGAACTGATACTACTGGGTAAAAAGAAAGATCATATAGATCCTATAGAGGCAACATCACCCTATTTCAAAATAAATATGTATGAAAATAAAAGGTGAGACAAATATTTTGTTTGATCCCTTTTGAGTTGTGCCATGAATTACACGTAAAAAAAAAAGGAAAAAAGGTTGAAGTATAAGAAATAGACAGCCAAATACCAAGAAGGTGGTGATCAAAAGTCAAAAACCAAGATGGCGACAGTTAAAAACCGAGACAGTGACCCGTTCCCAACGCCCCCCCTCACGGACTCAGACTTCGATGTTGTTCCCGTTGAGTCCCTGAGGGTTCAGGTCCGTCCACCGGTCACATCGTCGGTGAACGAGGACTCACTCACAGACTTTTGGAGCCTTCATGCCCACTTTCTGTTTCTGTTTACCCAGAGTTCATAGCGTTGCTACGTGAAACACGCGGTTACCAGGGGAAACCCAGAGGCATAAAAAAAGGTAAACAAAGAGGACGCCGCATGTGTGGAATATTACATTTACACAGAAACATTAAAGATTTAATATGGAACATAAAACACTTGAAATCATAGGAATGTCATCACAGGCTACACCTGGTCTATTATTATTACTATTATTATTATTACTATTATTATTATTATTATTATTAATATTATTATATTACACACCTGTTTTTTATTATTATAATTATCATTATTATTATTACACACCTAGTTTATTACTATTCATAATAATATTATCATTATTAAATTACATGCCTGGTTTATTATGATTATATTACATACCTGGTTTATTCATCAACCAGTTATTTTATTGTCGCTTATTGAAGCCGTTTGAACAAAAACGAGTAAATCAATGATTAGACAGGTACGTCTGGTTTGGGATGATAGGAGTCTGGAAGACGTTCAGATCGCTGGAAACATTAAATAATAACCACAATGAAAACCAACACGTCATCAAAGTAAAGTGACATGCCGAGTGCTGTCCCATTTAAATTTCTACCATTTCAGACCATCAATTCAATTCAATTCCATTTTATTTATAGTGTCAAATCACAACAGAAGTCATCTCAGGACACTTAACACATTGAGCAGGACTAGAACTAGAACTGCATTTGGTGTTGGTAGTATAGTAGTAGTAGCATTAGCATAGTAGCAGTAGTGGTTGTAACAGAAGCAATAGTAACAGCCTCTCACACTCACCATCTACCATGTGACACCAGTTTGGTCCCTGAGCGTTCAGGGTCTAAGGCTTTGGGGGGACGTCGACGTTGGGCCACTGGTAATCAAAAACAAAGATGGCTCCCTTCAAAACCAAGATGGCGACTGCCAAAAACCCAAAAAGTGACGGCTAAAAGCTGAAATCGTGGCAATCAAAGACCAAGATGGTGATGACCAAAAAGTAAGATGACCCCAGCCTTGGTAAAGCTACATTGATTATATATTTTTTATTTAGTCACAAGGTGTGGCAGAAAAACGGTAAAGCATTCGACTGGTTGTTTTACCCATTGTTAACATCAAAATAAATATGGCTGTAGAACAGAACTGCACTCACGAGCAACTATCGTTAACTTCCATTAAGGGAAGACATTTCTAATACAGCAATATCATTTGAGCTGACTTTTTAATTTATCCGTATTTCCATGTGGATATTAAAAGAAAAACACTGCTCTCGACATTTTCCAGACAAACCATAAATTATAGGTTTGAGACAGAACGTTTCATTAAAAATACAGTATGTACTTAATATCATGGTCCAATATCACTTTGATCTAAATATGAAAATAGATCCACTTTGTCCATGTGGAGATAATTCATGTTGCTGCTGTTTAACTTTAAAGCTGCATTCAGCAGCATCCAAAGCAACAGTGCCCCCACTGGGGATGTTTGGAAATGCAATGTAATTCAATTCAATTTTATTTATGTAGGCCAACATCACATCACTCATTTTGCTCAGAGGGTTTTACAGTCTGTCCAACACGGACATCCCGTGTCCCAGGATCCTCCGTCAGATACAGAAACACTGTGTGACCACAGAAAGAGAGCCAGTGAGGAGGGATCCCTCAGGGTGGACACAAGTACAACACATTTCACGTGTGCTGAACAACCTATTCGGTCAATATGACAGAAATGTGACGTGATCCTATACTCTCACTGAACTTGGTAAAGTGATCGTGTGTTTGTCATTTCTGTGTTTATGATTTCTAAATCTTGCTATAGTCAAAGCAAGAAGAACGAGTGTGACGAAAACCAGCCGGTTGATTCCAATGTTTTCTTACTGCATTGATTTCTCTGCTTCAATCAATGTGGGAAAAAGAACGTGCAGAACAAAAGGCTGACTGTTGTTGAGCTCTGGAGGGTGTTCGCTTACAGACAACTAATAGTAAGAATATACAGAAGAACAATAGGTAGACGGTCACTGGAACAAGTGAGACACAAACCAAAGGATGAATGAAGTGACGACTATTGACTGTTTTCCCACCATTTTTCCCAAAAGGCGGGGAATCCAGACCCAGACCCTGGGGCATCCATCTACCAACCCCCTCCTTTTTCCATCCACCCTCCCTCCTCCCCCTCCTCACACTGCTCCAGACACTTTCCAGGGCCTTGCATGAGAACACATGGGGGAAGGGCATAGAAGAGGGAGGAAAGGGGGGAGGAGACAGCCCATATTCCCTGGAGGAAGGAGTGATTCACAGCAGCATGTGGGGAAGGAAGTGACTCATGTTTAGGATGGCGCACGCACACACACACACGCACACACACACACACACCACACACACACACACACACACACACACACACACACACACACACACACACACACACACACACACACACACACACACACACACACACACACACACACACACACACACACACACACACACACACAAAAAAAGAACATGAGTTTGAAGTATCAACATGTGTGTGAATGGGAGGAAAACACTTGTGTACATATGGTGAGTTGCAGCCTCGGAGGCCCGACTGAGCAACAGTAAACAAAAGAGGAAAACAAAGATGGAGTCACACCAAAACACATCCAAACGTGTTTTTGTAATCCATTTAAACATCACGTTGATTTCAACACTAAGAGTTAACTGGTAATAACTATTAAGCCTCAGTATTGTTGCTATGGTTACCCACGTTACATAAAGCTGCACGTTGACTGGGCCCGGCTCGGATCACAACCATAGAGAGTGTCGCGGGTGACAGTCGATGGTTTTGTTCCGTCACTTCGACCAACAGGAGCACAGAGCGATCTGTAAACGACTGTAAACAATGGTGAAGAGACGGAGGAACGATGTTGTTGTGAAATGGAGGAAACATTATGGTTACTATGGCAACAACAGCCCTGCCCTCTTTAATGTTTCCGACAGAGTGAAGAAAGGAAAACCGCTGGAGAGAGATAGCAGAGGTACTTCAGTAACCTGCTGAGTGGTGATGACATCACACACCTGGTGAAAGGTGAGCAGCCGTGATTGGTCGGTGACTCTCTAATCACCTGATCTGACATAGTGACCACCTTACCAACCCTGACACACTGGAGTCACAAGCAGGCGTTAGAATGGAGGTTAATGGCAGTGGTTGACTGAAACTAAGGTGTCCACCTGGTAGCCAATCAGAAGCCGGTATTGTCCTTGTACATGCTATATATGCATTGTAGTTGGACGATGGGATTCAGCATGTTTGCACATAAGTACGATGTGTTGGTATGCCTAATATACTACTACTATGGGACACATGGCATTTAACCCCGAGGTTTCTCCATCGTGCCACTGCCTGAGCGTTGTTGTTCTTTACAGCGATGTAAAGACAGTTCAGCCAGTGAGCTGAGGACACAGCAGAGAGGACAACAGCACCAGTAACAACGCGGGAACAAACATGCAATGAGGCTCCATCCAGTCTAATGCCCCAATGCATGCTGGGAGTCATCCCACCAATCAGCACAGCCCACAGCCAGTCTTCAAATATCATTTTGTGTGAACTCAACAGTCCAAAAGCCAAAGATATTCAGTCACATGCTCATCCTCCCATCGTCCCTCCTCCAGCTGAAACCCAAGAATATTTGGATTTATGGAAACACAATGACTAAAATTCTACTGATTATATCTGCAGGTTCATTTTGGGTTTATAGTCTTTCACGCACCAAAAGAGACGAGTGGGGAAAAAAAATCTTAAAACTGTGAGTAAGCGATGAGGAGAACCAGAGAGGCCCTCCTTCCCTTCTTGACACAACAGCAGCATCCTTTCATGAGCATGAGGAGGAGGAGGAGGAGCAAGAAGAGGGAAGGAGGAAAAGGATGTAACTGCTCCAACAACGCCCTCCTCTACTTCCCTCCCCTCCTTTTCCTTTCTAAACCAAAAACAAAGCACATGGTTCCTGCTCTGGATCTCAACTAAATCTATCTGCCGGTCTTCCTTTTCCTGAACAAAGCTGAGGTGGACTTCTTCATTCCCAACAGCTTAAGTATAGCCTCAGTATATAGGTAGTGAATATATATTAATATGTTGTTTGATAAAACAAATCTCACAGGTAAGTTACACAGTGACAGGATAATAGTGAAGTAGTCACAATATTAAAAGTGTGACTTCTTCTTCGTCTTCCTTTTAATTCAAGATATTAATTTTTAACAGTGTTTAATAAGACGTTTTGTAAAACAGCACCCCTGCGTCGCATCATCAGGAGTTCAGGTGGAGAGTGGTACTGCAGCAGGGAGAGGGAGACAGACAGGCTTCCCAGACAAAAACACACTAAATGATAATAAATTCAGATGACGTTGTGTGAGAAGTTGATGAGGGAAAGCTGACACCACAGTAACTGGTGGATAGCATCCTCTTGGTAGAGTTTAACCACAGAGGATAATGATGTCCATTAGGTGGCAGTAGTCCATAGTCTCATACCTCCTCATAGTGCAAAGCAGAACTAACAGATTGTTAACAATCGTCCTCTGCCTCAGGGAGAGGGAAGACAAAACCTTGGAAACACAGCACGGACAGTTTGTGAAATGCTGGAGTCTGCCCAGAACACCAGCCTCTATGTTACTGCAAAGTTTTAACCCCTAAATCCAGATTATCTCGCTTTTCCTTTTGCTGGTATTTGACAGTCACCAGCGTAGCAATGCAGGTCCTCTGCCGGGAATCAAACCTTAACCGTTGTGGCTATGTGGCCTGAACGGCCCAGATACCTGAACAAAGCTCTTTGGGTTTCCTTGGTGGAAACTGTCTTTTAATGTTTTATGTTTAAAAAGGAAAACATATTTTATGATCCACCTCACTGTGAACAGTTTTCACCAGATCTACTTTCTACAGCAGAAAAATAGTCTCCGTTGTTCCAGATGTGTATCCGGATCATGGTTATGTGACTAGTAGAATAAAATAGTGATTGATATTTTGTTTTACAGGAAGAAGCTACCTATGACATCACAGTACGGACTTATGTTCACTAGAATGTTGGGTCAAAAGCTATTACAGCAGTAAGAGGGAGGATGTCTATCATTCTGTAGGTGGTGAACAGCGGTTTTACCTTCAGTTCGTTCAAACGGATTGATATAAAAGTGAGTGTTTGGGCAGACTGACAGAAACCAACGTTGTGTTCTCCCACCTCATTGATGAACTTGATGCACTCCAGAAACATGTAGTCCCGGTGATGCTCGTTCACCACCCTCTCATCGATAAAGTGCCGAGGCTCCAGTGTTGGGTGATCTGAAGGGAGAATGAGCCGTCAGTGTACACATTCACCACCAGGTGTCGCCATTTACCTTCAAATGAACTCAGCTCACCTCCCAGCAGTTACACTGGGTGGACACTAGAGGGACACTGGATGTGGCAGTTGAACAGAACAGGAGTAAATGGTAAGCAGAAAGGCAGTTTATTAGACCCCACTGAGCATTTTACTTATAAAATATCATAAATAGATCTATACTAGGCAAATATTTGATGTCTAGTTTAAATTTGGGTTATTCGGGAAGTGAAGGTTTAGTAGATCTAGTCTTAGTCTAGACATTGATGTCTTTTCAGTGCTGGAAGCTGTCAATCTGCTGCAGAAGCAGCAGCAAGAGAGGCAGCATGGACCAGAAGAAAGCAGGTTTGGGGAGCTCCATGGTGGATTCATGAGGATCCAGATCTCAGGACAGAGGAGCTGGATTCAAAGTGGGTGATGCTTGGTGCTTAAACACAGAGTTGATGGACAATGTTTCCTGATGTTGAATGTTTGATGTTATGATGTCGGCCATGTTATCTCAACAGAGAATCCTTATTGCTGTTTATATTCCTTCTGATGTAAATTTATCAAATTAACTACAGTAAACAATTACTGGTTTGTTTAGTTCATCATGTTTTTCTTGTGTAGTATCTCTGTATCTGCATCTGTGTTGCACAATGACAACAGATGATCCTTGTATCCAGGCAACATTCCTGTTGGAAATGTGCTGTTGTAAACACATTGTTCAGGAGTTCTAGTTCAAATGTCCTGTAACAACAGGGCGCTCGCCTGGTTATGCAAGTTAACATTTTTGCACTCTTTGAAATCAAACATTGAAATAATAATAATAATTCCATCAGTGTGGTTACAGAGCTGCCTTCACTTCAACATGCATACACTAACGATCACACTGTCACACACCGTACACATGAAACTCTCCTGCGTGAACATGTTATATTACAGCTACTCTTGACACTGTGTGTCATCATACAGCACAACTGCATCTCCGTCATATCAACAGCTGCTTCGAGGCTCTCACCTACAAACTGGGAGCTTCCCCAGATGAAGGGCAGGAACTGGAAGTCATCCAGTCCCCAGACACCTTGACTCCCGGCCGGCTCCATCCTGTAGGTCTTCTGCAGCTTCCGCATCACGGCCAGATACCTACACGCACACACACGCACACACACACACACACACACGCACGCACAGAGGCAGGCAGGCAGGCACACACACACACACACACACACAGGAAGACGCACACAGGCAGGCGCACACACACACACACACACACACACACACACACACACACACACACACACACACGAGCTCAGACTCTGATAGTGACAGTCTACAGGTGATGTGGAAAACTTCAATGCTGATATTATTTACACTGCTGTGAAAAAGCATTTGCCCCCTTCCTGATTTCTTTGTATTTTATATATTATATTGTCACTATCATTATATTGTATATTTGTCACACTTAAATGTTTCAGATCATCAAACTAATTTCAATATAAGAGAGACAACCGGAGTAAACAAAATCAAATGATTATTTTATTTATTGAAGGGAAAAAAACAACCCTTACCGGGCTCTATGGGAAAAAGTAATTGCCCCTTGGTTATTCAATCAACCTAAAAGACCAAATTTAATTTATAATTGGGTTGATTTTAATAAGAAACACCCAGGAATGAAATCTGCCAGACCTGTTCAATCTGAACACTTAAATAGAACCTGTCTGGAAATGTGAAGCTAAAAGGTCTCAAACAGCAGCACAGGATGCTGCAATCAAAAGTACAAATGAGAAAATAATCATCCATTTACCAGTCTGGAAAGGGTTACAAAGAGATGTCTAAGGTTCTGGGACTCTAGTAAACCACAGTGAGTGCCATTATTAACAAGTGGAGAGAACATGGAACAGTGGTGAACCTTCCCAGGACCAACCGGCCACCAAAACTCCACCAAAAGCACATCGGCGACTCATCCAGGAGGTCCCAAAACACCCCAGAAACACATCTAAAGGAGGCGTTTCTTGCCTCAGATAAGGTCAGTGTTCATGATTCTACAGTGAGAAGGACACTGGGCAAAGATGGCACCCATGGGAGAAAGAACACAAAGGCTTGTCTGGCATTGCCAAAAAGATCTTGATCACCCCCAAGACCTTTGGGATCAGATTATATGGACTCATGAACAGTCAAACATGGTGGTTTTAGTGTGATGGTCTGGGACTGCTTTGCTGCTTCAGGACCTGGAACACTTGCGATTTATCTACTAAAAAACTCTGTAACTCTGAAGGAAACCTGAAGCTCAAGTACAGTTGGGTTCTGCAGCAGGATAATGACTGAAAGCACATCTGAATGGCTCCAAAAACCTTAAAATTAAGGTTTTGGAGTGGCCTTGTCTAAGTCCTGATTTAAATCCCACTGAGATGCTGTGGCGTGACCTTAAATGGGCAGTACTATCCAATGTGGCTGAATTAAAACAGATCATCAAAGAGGAATGTGATTGTAGATCACTTTAACTTTTGCTGAAATGTATACAGTGTTATGATCTGGAGTTGCTTCAGTTGGTCAGGTCTAGATTCAGCAATGTTTCCACGCAGGAAAAAATAGATAAATAAATCACTTACTGTCTGTCTGTACGTGTAGCATTGACAGCTCACCTGTCAAACACCTTAAAGACGATAGCCAGCTGATCATCCACCCTGAGAGCTCCAACCTTACAGAGGCAGCAGAGGAACGCAGCGAAAGCAGCTTCATGACCTGAAAAGATAAATGTATCACACTTAATCATGACAGTCTAACACCAAGTCAGTTATCCTTCAGGGAGATCAATGTGTCCATTTAGGAAGCACACGTGATTATGAATCAGTTTCACCTGCTTTGGTGCAAATTAAAGTGACAACAGAAGCAATGGAGGTGAAACAAGACCACCTCCAACAAGGAGGTTCTGATGTCTTCTCTAGTTCTGGTTCTGCCTGTGTCCTTGTCACTAATTCTAGCATGTGGTGCTACCTGCAGCCCAATCAGGTTCACAGGTAGTCCAGCACCTCCAGGATCCACGTCCATACGTGAGGTCACAAGAAGGTTTGCTGTCTCCCAGCATAGTCTCAAGAGCCTGGAGGAGGACCAGGAGACCGTTACACCAGGATAGCTGGACAGGACTGTAGAAGGACATCAACCCAGCAGCAGGACCAGTATCTGCTCCTTTGTGGAGGAGGTCAAGGAAAAGCACTGCCAGAGCGCAACAATGACCTCCAGCAGACTGCTGGTGTTCATGTTTCTGACCAAACTGTCAGAAACAGACTCCATGTGGGCCAACATCCTCTAGTTGGACCAGGTCTGAATGCCAATGGAGCTGCAGGCTGCTGGGCTGTGAGACCAGGTCCGACATCCTCTAAACCATACCAAAGAGTGTTGGCAGTTCCTGGATGACGAAGGCATTAATGCCATTAACTGACCTTCTTGTTCCCCTGGCCTAAATCCAATTGAGCACTTATGGGACATCATGTATGAGTGTATCAAACACCAGCAAGTACATTCACAGACTGCCAGGACTGATCAGTTTGTGCATTTGAATGAAAAATCCTTCATGTGCACCAAAGTAAGTCACGGAGTTCCACAAGGTTCTGTGCTCAGCCCAATTCTTTTCAACTTATATATGCTTCCTTTCGGCAATATCATTAGAAGACACTATAAACTTTAATTGTTATGCAGATGATACTCAATTAAATGTATTGATGGGAAACAACGCCTCAAATACTACCGTAAGAAACCTTTGAGTTATCTTTGAAAGGAGAGCCTACTTTCACCTGCGTAACGTTACTAAAATTAGACCAATGCTGTCTCAAAAAGATGCAGAAAAACTCATCCATGCATTTGTTACCTCAAGGCTGGACTATTGTAATTCCTTATTATCAGGCTGTTCTAATAAATCTCTTAAAGCTCTCCAGCAGGTCCAGAATGCTGCAGCGCGTGTTCTGACTAAAACTAGAAGAAGGGATCACATTTCTCCTGTATTAGCTTCTCTGCACTGGCTCCCAGTAAAATCCAGAATAGAATTTAAAACCCTTCTCCTCACTTACAAGGCTCTTAATGGTCAGGCACCATAATATCTTAGAGAACTCATTAAACCCTACTGTCCTGCTAGAGCACTACGCTCTCAGAATAAAGGGTTACTAGTAGTTCCTAAAGTCTCCAAAATTAGAACAGGGGCCAGAGCTTTCAGCCATCAAGCTCCTCTTCTGTGGAACAGTCTTCCGGTTCTGGTTCGGGAGGCAGACACTGTTCCCACAGTTAAGAGTAGGCTTAAAACTTTCCTCCTCCTGCACCACCGCCGTAGTCTTGTTAGACTTACTGCTAGTATTATCAAGGCGGCTGATTACTGATTACTGAAATTGACTAAAATCTGCATCTCTGCTATTACTACTACTGATAATACTACTACTAATGATAATACTACTACTGTTGTTAATACTACTACTACTACTGCTAATATTACTACTACTACTGTTAATACTACTACTGCTGTTAATACTACTACTACTGCTAATATTACTACTACTGTTAATACTACTATTACTACTGTTAATACTACTAATGCTGTTAATACTACTACTACTGCTAATATTACTACTACTGTTGTTAATACCACTACTACTACTGCTAATATTACTACTACTACTGTTAATACTACTACTGCTGTTAATACTACTACTACTGCTAATATTACTACTACTGTTAATACTACTATTACTACTGTTAATACTACTACTGCTGTTAATACTACTATTACTACTGTTAATACTACTACTGCTGTTAATACTACTACTACTGCTAATATTACTACTACTGTTAATACTACTATTACTACTGTTAATACTACTACTGCTGTTAATACTACTATTACTACTGCTAATATTACTACTACTGTTAATACTACTATTACTACTGTTAATACTACTACTGCTGTTAATACTACTATTACTACTGTTAATACTACTACTGCTGTTAATACTACTACTACTGCTAATATTACTACTACTGTTAATACTACTATTACTACTGTTAATACTACTACTGCTGTTAATACTACTACTACTGTTAATACTACTACTACTGTTAATACTACTACTGCTGTTAATACTACTACTACTGCTAATATTACTACTACTGTTAATACTACTATTACTACTGTTAATACTACTACTGCTGTTAATACTACTATTACTACTGTTAATACTACTACTGCTGTTAATACTACTACTACTGCTAATATTACTACTACTGTTAATACTACTATTACTACTGTTAATACTACTACTGCTGTTAATACTACTACTACTACTAAAGCTAATACTACTACTGTTAATACTACTACTACTACTACTACTACTACTACTAAAGCTAATACTACTACTGCTACTGCTAATATTACTACCCAGAGTCTGCTGATTTTCTCGCCACCTTCGTGATGTAACGCTTCTACAGTCTGATACTCAGTTTGATATCGGCTTGCAGAAAGCGCCACACTTGAACTAAAAGAAACCGCAGCTACGAGTCAACATGGCGTGACAGGGGAGCTGTAATAGTCCTGCAGAACTGCAATGTCGCCATGAGGTAATAGATCCAAAAGGTTGACAATTAGATACATTTGAATGTTTAAACGCGTCACCCATTAAAATTGTCTCCCTTATCTCTGGCCCTGCAGATAAAGGTTTGGAGTGGCTGGAATATTAGTGTGTTGTGAAAGACAAATAAACATCCTCTTTACCCATTTATTGCACCCCACTAACATAACACTGCTAAGAGCTGCTGAATCCCTCCTAGATTTCAGGGATTTTGGTGGAGTTTTGAGGATTAAAATGCCTGATTTCACAGAAATTTTGTAAAAATAATTGCGATGCATGTTGTGTTTTAGTCATTATTTTAGAAATAAAATTGGGTTTGCGAGTGAAAATTTTAAAAAAAGTTGGGATTTTTGTTCTTTGTTGCTTAAAAATCAAAGCCAAATTGTTCCAGTGAGAATAAAACTGTTCTACGTAACCTCACCAAAATGGACATCTCACAACGTCACTTAATGAATCTGAAATTAAATGTAACATTGGGAATGGTTCAACAAGCCATGATGTCAGAGATGATGTCCACAGAGACAAAGACACCAAGTCATAACAGCAATCATGCACAAGCAAAGGTAGCTATCAGCTGTGATCAGACTGGAGACAGAACTACTTTACAAATGGATCAGTGGGAAACCAGCAAACACATCTTTCATATTAAACGACAGACTATATTACCAACAGGAAATAGAGATTTTCAGATGATCTCTATCCTGTTATCCTCATTTAGGATGTTTGAGGAACAAGCTTACTCATCATTGACAGAGATTGTTTGAATTTGCATTAATTGCTGAGATCACAAAATTGCGACTTCCCTGAGGGGCTGAGAAATGTAATCGAATTTGCTTTACTTTATATTGAAACAGAGTATTGTTTGGGGCCTTTAAGCCTTTATTAGATAGATCGTAGAACTGGCAGCCCCCAGGGAAGGTTACAAGGACCTCAGATTTCTCAGTTATATTATACTGTCTCATGACTTGAGTGCTTTGTAGTTCTACATAACTGAAATAAAACAAACAGTAGTGTTACCTGTCCCATAGTCTATCCTGGTGGCGTTCCCCACAGACTCTTTCAGATAGACAGCTATCTCTGGAGCTGCAGCTTGTCTGTCAGCGGGAAGCACTGACGACACCAAGGCCTCTGCTTCCTGCACACAAACAACACCGGTCAGCTGAACTATAACCAGAATACAAAACAATCATTTTACCTTAACCGCAAAAAGTTCAAGCAAGCATGTCGGAGCCTTATGGGTTGTGTGCAATGAGATTAGGGTTACAATGATTTCCAGTCATTTTCAGAAAATTCTTAGACATATTTCAAGGGAAGTTAAGCCTACAAATCTTGGACATTTTGCATAATTTCAATACAAAAGGGTACTTTCTTAAAAGTGAACTTAGCACACATAAATAAATAACTAAAAAACACTTAAGGCACGTTTTGGTTCATTATCTGCCAGACAGGAGACTCTGGAGTGTGAAGCCACTGTTGATATGATGTCACTTCTTGCATGAGTCTCGCAATAAAACCATGTTAAAGTGAAAACGGAAAATGACATGTTTTATACTTTTCTTTACTCCTAATGGATTGAACAGATCCACCTCAAATGTTCAGAGAAGCCTCAAGACTTTGTTGATGCTTCACTTCGAAGATTGTGAGGGTTTGTTGAACGCCGTTGCTGTGGCGATGCATTATTCGCCATTCGCCAGCAAAGACGTTTTCTGCACTTTTGAACATAAAGCACCACGGAGGAGCTCTGGTGAAATGTTTTGGTGAAGAGGTGTAGAAACACGTGACCACACTGAACTGTGTGGACACACATCTGTGTGTGTGTTACATACAGTCCACTCCACAAGTTGACCGCGGTGGTGTGTCTGGTTATCCACACCGATGCATTGTAACATGCAGGTTCATAAATCCTGTCTCCATCTCAAACGTGGGAATGTTCTTATAAAGGTGAACTAAAACCCAGAGATTTGGCTGAAGTATCTCAAAATTTAACTCTAGAAGGTCTAGAACTTCTATCATGGTCCATAACCAGTGTATCATTAATCACAGGCCTTTTCTCAGTCACTATGTATTTATAACACAGTATGTAGAATTAGGTGGTTTAAGTACCAAACGCTCACAGACATTTTAGAAGATGTACAACACTTATATCTGCTCTGGTATCAGACATTTTCACATCAGTGTGTGTGTGTGTGTGTGTGTGTGTGTGTGTGTGTGTGTGTGTACTAACCTGGTCTAGTTTGGCGTACCAGGTTCTGTAAGCCTTATTGCCAAAACGTGATGGCTGGTCAACAGGAGGGGTTTCGTTGATCCATCGGTCCAGAGTCTCCAGGAGATCTAGTAACTTCTCCACTGTCTGTCACACAACAAGACAACAGTGGGAGTCATACTCTTCTTTATCGTCACCTGATGATTCTGGAGTCTGAAGAGAAAGCAGCATATCTAGCTGGATGGACAGACTCAGCTGGTTAAATCTTTTCAGTAAAGCAAAGTTGTTCTCATTCACAAATGTTATTATTATTTTGTATACCGTTAAATCATCTGATGCTTCAGCATCAATACAGGATATTGTAACTGTGTGAAGCAGTTAACATTTTAAATGAAAAAGCTGGAGGCAACAGGAAGTTTCCCTCCCACGGGGACACACCGAAATCTGTTTGTACAAATCTGTATATACAAATGAGACATGCCTTCCTCTGAAGAGTCACATGGCGCTGGATAAGCTGCTCACAGCTGGATCAGCTGTCTAACAGCTGGAGACTTTTGATGGAGTAAAATAATACATTTATTTATGGTCTCTTTATGTTCAGACCTACAATTAACACAGACGTTAAACTACCACAGACTGTAGCCACCAGGGTTCCTGCAGCTCAGTGAATCAGCTGCAGCGTCCAATCAATAGAGGGCGTGGCTTCTGTAAAGTCTGCTCTCCGATAGGCTCCGCATGTCCCCTCAGATAACTCTCCTCCATCCTCAGAGCAGAAATAAGACCTCTGAGATGGATGACCAGAATTATTTTGATTTCCAGCAAGGACCCCGGAGTGATGTACCCCATGATGAACCCACGATGTACCCCATGATGAACCCATGATGTTTCCATGATGTATCCATGATGTACCCACGATGTACCCCATGATGTACCCACAATGTACCCCGTGATGTACCCATGATTTACCCCATGATGTACCCATGATGTATATATGATGTACCCCATGATGTACCCATGATGTATATATGATGTACCCCATGATGTACCCATGATGTATATATGATGTACCCCATGATGTATATATGATGTACCCCATGATGTACCCATGATGTATATATGATGTACCCCATGATGTACCTATGTTGTACCTTTGATATACCCATGATTGACCCCATGATGTACCCCATGATGTACCCTAGGGCTGAAGGATTTTATCGATTCTGCGATATAAATTGATATTTTGTTTCCACAGAAAGTTTCGATTTTTTAAGTCCCATTCAAATCCCCCTGGGACTCTGCCCGCTGCGGTGTGAGACGGCCACGTAGGATCGCAGTGCTTCGCGTCTGGTCTGAACTACACTATCGGTAAACAAGGGCAAAGAAAGGAGAGCGGTGCGCCCACGAAAATCGCACAATCTGCTGCCCCCCTGTTCAGACCAGACGTGTATTTCTCCGCGACGGTCGACAAGCGCTTCTCCTCAGCTGTTGTTCATTCAGAGCTTTTTTTTCATAATGGGTAAGTAAATATCCTCATGTTTCTGGAGACACCCAAAACCCCACCCCGGCCGGCCCACTCCGTTGCTCTGTGTGTGTGTGTGTCTGTGTGTTTTGTAAGTTACAGTTTGCACTTCAATAAATGTAACTTATTTTCTCACCACATCTTTGATTCATTTTGTCCAGCATTTGCAAGCTGTAGACGCTCTGTCCAGTCAGAGCCATAAATTGTATAATTGATTCTTTCAGTTTTTATTAGTTCAATCCAAGTCAATAGAACACTCACAAGATGTCACCAAAATCACACTGTCCCTTTAAAATCTTTCAGAAAATGATATAAGTGTATCAAATCATATAAAATCGAATCCTACAAAATCAAATTGTATTGTTGGCTGAATATCGTGATATATATCATATCATGAGCTGAATATCGTGTATCGTATCGTGAGATTAGTGTATCGCTACAGCCCCACTGCTACAGTATCGCTGTACCTCATGATGTACCCATGTCTGCACTGCTTTGTGCTTCAGAAAAGCCCAGTTTTCCCATCTGTCTACACTAAAGCATGAGATCTGTGGTTTCAAACTCCTCCATTGGCAGGTCTGAGAAAAGACATAACTAACTGCTGATGAAGACTATGAAATGGTTCAAAGTTACAGATACTATTATCTGTGATCTCAACTCAACTACCATGACCAAAGTCAAGAATGGAAAAGAAACGACAATCATCACTGTATGAACAGCTGCCCAGCTTATTGATGCAAACGGGCTTAATTCACACAATGAACCACTACAGTGTGTAGGACAACAAACATCCGTATACATGTAGAAAGCTATCAACATACCTCGGACACTTTATATTCACATGTGAGCTTCTTTCCCTTCACACCTTCATTCAGTGTCAGAACGAAGCCCATGTAGTCAGCATACGCCTGGAGAGAAACACACACACACACACACACACACACACACACACACACACACACACACACACACACACACACACACACACACACACACACACACACACACACACACACACACACACACACACACACACGTTATGCTATCTTTTTTGGCAGGATTGTTTGAAGACTATGTCCAAAATATCTAGGATTCAAATGAAAAACTGCCCTTTAGGTTTCCCTCTAAACTTCTCCTCCAGAGGAAATCTAGTGGCGCCTCATCCATCTGTCAGCAGGTGAAGGGTGTCATGTTTTTACTTCAACTGTAGAAGATCAGGTGGACTGATGGGTAACCCTGAGAAATTCTTGCCCTTTACAAAATATTTGAATACACTAAATGTCTTCCCACCGGTCAATATTTTCTCTAGGTCAACAGGAAATGGCATGTTTTATACTTTTCTTTACTCCTAATGGATTGAACAGATCCACCTCAAATGTTCAGAGAAGCCTCAAGACTTTGTTGATGCTTCACTTCGAAGATTGTGAGGGTTTGTTGAACGCCGTTGTCGTGGCGATGCATTATTGCCACGACACATTGTGTCAAACATGAGTTGAGAGAACACAATTTGTTGTCTAGTTAACGTGTACGTGCATTTGGCAAATCTGTCCAGAATGAACACAGTTAACTCAAATATCTGTGGGGGTCTCTGAAAATATAGCAGCAGAATATTTTATTTACAAAAGCCTTTTTCCCTACTACATACATTTTACTATTGACGTTAGCTTGAAATAGCTTGACATGACGAGTAATAAGAGGAGCCTAAACGTGTAGTAAAGCTGCACTTCACCACCATGCCATTATGCAACCTAACATTTGAATGGAGTGGTTAACGAATGATATGTGGAATGAAAAGTGGAAATATAACACTATATAATAATAACACTAATTTTGCCCGTTTAAAATGCATATGGGAAGTAATGTTTATAGCCTATATTTACTTGCATACCCGCGACCCTGAATACAGGATAAGTGGTAGACAATGGATGGATGGATGGATTTACTTGCATATCCATAGTGTTTTTTTTTTTTTGGGGGGGGGGGGGGGTTGATGATGCCCCACAGAGATGAAATCATAACTCTGCACTCATAACACAGTAAACGTTATCACTGCACTCAGCAGAGTTACTGTGTCTCTGTATCCGGCTACATTGGTCTTGTGATATGTTGTTAAAGACACGTGCATGTAAATGAGCCTTCAACGTGTCTGTTTAACCTGCAGCTCAGTAAAGAAATGAACAGAAACAGAAGATGGTGAAACATGTCTGCAAGGCAGGAACCCACCTGGGATCTCTTCCACTTGCCCATGTCGGGCACCATGCTGATCTCTTTCTTGGGCAACATGAAGGTGACGCTGTCTGAGACGTCGGCTGCTTCATCCTCAGGAGTGGACCCTATGTGATCACAGATAAACAGCAGATAACTTCAGGGTTTCCATGGAGGCAAACAACAGCGGTGCTACACTGCAAACCTCTACATGCTAGCTAACAGCTTTCGGAGATTTTTCTCAAGTTCGGCTGCTTACAAAACATCACAGAGCACCACTTCGGGTTGGCACACAAGTTTATAACAATGCCAAACGACAAGTTGCGTTATTCAACATACGTTGAGGACTGCTTCGCCTGAGGAGAGCGGCGATATGCCTTCTGGGCTTTTACGACGCACGTAAAGTGATTTGGTTACGTGTGTAGCAGTGTGGTGGATGTGCAGACGTTACACGAGTTTAACACGAGAGTAGAAGCAAGATAACTGTGTCAAAGCTGAGCAGAAGCTTTACCTGACTGTTGTTCTGTTTCCGCCATGGTGAGGAGAACAGTCTTCTTCGTGGTCACATCAAGTAGCCACAGCTCGTTACCGCCCTCTGCCGTTTGAAAGGGAGCATGGCGTCCCAGGCGTGTAGTGTTTCTCAAATGTGTTCAATAATATACACCCGTAACATAAAGAAAAATCAGTCAAGTACCCCCTGACCAGTACAAACATATTTGGCTTTTTTTTTTCTTTTTTTTTTTTAAGCATATTTTAGGAGGTACAACAGCGTATTAGGAATGAATTAATACAGAGCCGAAGGAGGTGGAAATATTCCAAAACTCCAAGATTAAAGATGAAAACATCTGATATTCTCTGAGATTAAAGTGGCAAATTTATAAGAGAAAAAGATTATAAAGTCATAAACTGAAAAAAAATACTTGAATGTTTTGAGATTATTTTGGTCCATGACCAACACTGCAAAAACTCCTTCAGTGGTACTGTCCGACTTCACTTTTTAAAGTATTTTTATTGCGATAAATTAATTAATCTTCTTTTTTTGTTTTTCTAAGTTATGTGAAACTTAAAAGTGGGATTTTTTTTTTTCTAGCATAAAATTGATTTTTACAAAACTCAGTTTAACAGCTTCTATCAGAAGTAAAACTCAACAGAGCAAGATCCCGCCCATGCACTTGAAGCAAGAGTCTGGGCCAGTCTGGGCATGTTACGGGCACGTTATCGGTTAACAGTTCACTCTGGACCATACCATCCGCGGAGAGGACCAACCTACAACTCACTGATCTTGGCAATCTGGCCAGAGCATGCAGCCTACTCCTCGGGTTGACATACGCACTTAATCTCCAGTATCCTTCCAAACTTGTCAAAACCTTTGAGGTCTTTCAGAGACTTTTCGTGGGACTCGACACACTGCGTCCAAAACCATCCTCCAGGTTCATGACTCTCAAAAACATGCTTCTTGCCTAGGCACTCAAAAATGGCTGTCATGCCTGAAGAGCTGTTGTGTGTTGTGTTTGTTCATAAATTGTAGACATTTATCAGAGCCTGAGCACTAACATTTGTCAGGATGTTTTACTTGTTTGTTCCATGAAAGTTTTATAGAATGCTGCAAGGCATAAATTCTGGTGTGTAAATTGTTTTCATGTTATTTAAGTGTTCAAGTCATTGTGTCAAAAGACACTATTCTTAACGTGTTCTGCAAAGCTGCACTTTATGAGTCGTCAGATGTCACATGTAATGTTTTCATGTAGTGATTTAATAAATCTTGAAAATTGATATCGCTTCACTATTTGTTAAATTTATGGTAATTGTAACTGATTATTTGAAGCAGTTAACAGTCAAAATTAGTATTTTTTCCTTTTATATAATAATAATAATACATTTTATTTATATAGCGCTTTTCACAGATGTTACCTATTTTAATTAAGTTTGATTTGTTTAACATGCTAACATTTTTGACATTCATTTTACCAATTTAATGAATTTCTTGACTGTTTCTCATAGCCTCTATAATTATTTCACTGAACTTGCAAAAAGTGATTGGAAAATGTTACCTTAATTTCTTTGAGTTACATCTACGCAAGAGTTTTAAATCTGATTTGCTTAACATGCTTACATGTTTGACATTGGTTATACTCAATTTCTTTGCTGTTTGTAATCAGCTCTACTTATTATTTTAGGATGTAGTGAAATGCATATTATGAAGTTTTCCCAACTCAAAAAGTGATTGGAAAATGTTACCGATTTTTTTAAAGTTAGATCTATGCAAGAGTTTTTACAGTGAACACCAGTTTGCCTACAGGGCAAAACAGAGCTACTGACGATGCCATCGCAATAGCACTTCTCACAACACTCACTCATCTGGAAAAGTGCAACTGCTATGATGCTATGATGCCAGCCCATACAAGCTGGACAACAAACTGCAAACATTGGGAATACAACCTTCTGTCTTTGGATTGGGGACTTCCTAACATGTCAGACTGGTCCATCACACCTCCTCAACTATCACGCTCAGCACTGGCATCCCTCAAGAATGTGTTCTCACTCCAATCCTCTACTCCCTGTTCACCAGTGACTGCACTCCTACCCACAACCTCCAATAATATGGTCAAATGTATAGACGACACATCCATAGTCTGTCTCATAACCAACAACAATGAAGCCGCATACAGACAGGAGATCCAGGTAGTATCTGCATGGTGCTGGGAAAAAGACCTGAAGCTCAACACAAAGAAAACCAAAGAAATAATCATGGACTTCAGGAAAAACAAAAACAAGGAGCCTCATACATTGATGGAGAAGGTATCCCACTTCCTGGGAGTTCACTTATTGGAGGACATGACCTGTTCTTCCTCAGGATATTAAAAAGGATATTTCTACCGCTGTACCATTGAAAGCATCCTCAGCTACGGCGGTACAGTCTGGTACTGCAGCTGCACAGCAGTGGGGAGAGAAAGCCTGCAGAGGGTGGTCAAAACAGCCCAATGGATTGTCGGCTCCCCTCTTCTGAGCGACATCCACCTGAGCCGCCGTCACAAGCAGGCCTCCAGCATCCTGACGGACTCCTCACACCCTGGACACCGCCTGTTTAGCAGGCTCCCATAAGGCAGACTAACAGCCAGAACAAACAGACTAAAGAAAAGTTTTTACACGAGAGCTGTGAACACACTGCTCAAAGCAAAGCCACCCCTCCCCACCATCCATCCATCCATCCATTGTCTACCGCTTATCCTGTATTCAGGGTCGCGTGGGGCTGGAGCCGATCCCAGCTGTCATTGGGCGAAGGCAGGGTACACCTGGACAGGACGCCAGTCTATCACAGGGCCGACATGTAGAGACAAACAACCATTCACACTCAAATTCACATCTACGGGCAATTTAGAGTCATCAATCAACCTATCCCCATCCTGCATGTCTTTGGACTGTGGGAGGAAGCCGGAGAACCCGGAGAGAACCCACACTTACAAGGGGAGAACATGCAAACTCCACACAGAAGGAGCCTAGACCGACCCTCCCCACCATGATCACACACAACATGAATGGAATACACACACACACACACACGTACACACACACAGGGACAAGTGCAATAATAAGTACTAATATCAATAAAGGGTCATATCATCACTCAAAACATGACGGGACTATATACCTTCTGCTTGTTTTCACAACCCTGTATGATGCACGTTATAACCATGATGTTTGATTGTTCACAAACTATCTTACTACAACCTGATGCTTCCTCAACTGTGCACAAACTACTACAGGTAGTGCAGGCAACGGCGTGCAGGTCACGTAGGTTCTATTGACGGAAGTAAGAGGGGGAGCGGAGTGATGATATTACTGCGCCGACGTCGAAGTGCTTCCAGTTGTTATTCCGCCATACATTATATAGTTGTCCTTGTTATCCGCTTAGAAAAATTGGCATGTTTCATTTTGTGTAACCAAACGGGTCGTGTAACTACTCACGTAACCGTATTTAAATAGGGACAACGTGGAAGTGCTTGGTCGCTTCTAACTTCACCCCCCTTTGGATCCTAAGGAATATACTGGGCCAAGCTACATGCTAGCAAATTAGCGCTGCGCGGAGTGCGCGCAAGAGCCATTGAGTGCACGCACAGAGGAGAGGGAGGTACGTATCACCTCGTCTAAGATCAGGGCAGAACATAGTTCAGTATGGAAATGCGGTGGTGTTTTCCTTTAACACCTCACTTTATCCAATCTATAGACTTTGATAAATGATTGTGTGTATTTATTTTATAATATGCTATTTATTGATATGGGTATATGTATCTCAAAGAGTCTTTTATTGCTTCTTTGGAGTGAAACAGCTAAACAGAGTTTCGTTGTATCTCGCTGTACAATAACAATAAACTATCTATCTATTTTAAAGCTTTAATTAAAAAAATATTTTTTTTTTTCATAAATGTATGACTGTATATTCTTTTTTCTCTCTTGAATTTGTTATTTTACTCTCAGAGAATATCTGCGTTTCTTCATGTAGATTTACCACCCTTCTCCATGCTATATATTTTAACTTCATTGTATTGTTGAACTACATTGACCCTTCTAATAACTTTTGACTGAAAATCACTTAAATGCAACATTTCAAATGTGAATAATGTATATCTAAATTCATGGCAAAAATATTTTCTAAACTCACACTCACACTCAATTCGTGGGCTTCTTTTTCACATCTTTCTTGGTGTTGTCAGCTCTACTGATGCTACTACTGCAGTACACCAAAGTGCCCCTTGGGGTGCTAGTACCCCCATTTGAGAAACAGTTGTGTAGCCGATAACAATAAATATATTTAACTTTCTATCAATACCATCGTCTAATATTTAACTTAGCCTAATAAATCGCAGCAATGTACTGGGAAGTTCAAATATACTAAAAGTACTCAAATGTGATTAGTATTAGGGCCACTAAAAGAAAAAATAGAGAATAAAGTCATAATATTACGACAAAAAAATCGTCATATAACAAGAATACATTTCGAAATGGTCAAGAAAACGTTACATTTTTTACGTTACCTCCTTTCAGAATTATATATGTTACGCTTACGTTGTTACGCTGTTTGACTGTTTATGTCTGGACTTGTATCGTTAAACCCTCCTTCAGTAGTCACCCCTGCTGCGTACAGCCAGGTCTGCTGGACGGTCCCGTCTCTCCGGTCTGAACGCACGTGAAACGGCTGAACTATCCTGACCACTCGGTCTGTGGGCGTTTCTGTGAACCAGCAATGTGGGGCATTTACAGAAGAACGGTGGTACGTAACGCACCTTTATCAGAATATGCTGGTTTGTGTTACCAAGAGCCAACTTGAGCGTAGGTTATTGAAATATATGAATACATTTGACTTAATATCTATGAATTGTGATTTATCAGTTAACACCAATGAGCTAACTCACGCTAGTTGGTGTTTGCTAGCGGTTAGCAACGTTTGCTAACTTAGCTCGTAGTGAACTGAAGTAGTTAGCGATATTTAACGGTTAGCTAAGCTAAGCTAACTGGGTCAAAGGTGAGTTTGTGGTCAGCTGAGAGTAAATACAACGTTAGCTCAGCTTCACCGAGAATATAAAAATCACTTTTAACGTGTTTTGGTCTCAGGATTCTGGCTTCAGATAGGGAGCAGAGATTACAAATTCAAACTTTGTTACTCATCACCAGAAGGAGCTTGCTTGTGCAAACGCACCTGTTCGGGTAACGTCCCCATTTAAATATCACATGGCATAAAGATAGTCCAGGAACTACCTTTACCAGATTACGTTTGATCGACACAAAGTTCCGCTGTTTCCTGCTTTTTACGCCTTTTCGACAAAATAGAATACTTTAGCATGAGATGGTGGTATCCTAGTACTTTAATTTTCCACACTCGACTTTAACGTGAGTACAGACTGCACTGTATTCTGAGCGGACTGCTACCGAGGAGTGTGGTCTGTTTACTGAGTGTTCGAGTGATTCCAGAGCAGATACAGCTTAAAGCTGCACCGTACACAGTAGGAAGTACTAGTTTTGCACTGAGATGTCTCTCAAACTGTGACTTTGAAGCGTCACTGGCAGTTTTACTTCACAAGATGCATAGTTTTCCAAAGATGTAAAACTTTGTCAACTGTTTGGTTCACCACCATCCCAAACAGAGGTTAAGTCCCGCCCCTTCCGGTGTCCCCCTGGGTATTATGTGGGGATAAATAGTACAATGGTCAAATGGAGAGACAGAGATGTAAAATAATTTTCAAAAAATCATGAATATGGTGTTTGTTCATTTTAAAGATGATTTTACACATTAATAAAGTCAACTCTGAAAATACATAATTATACAGAAGGCGCACCAGAAAGTGTGGTAAATGGCGTCTCTCGTAACGTTACTCACACTAACAACAGATCTCTCTGTGTGTTGGGTACCAGGGTGTAATGTTACTATAACAACAGGTCTCTCTGTGTGTTGGGTACCAGGATGTAACGTTACTATAACAACAGGTCTCTCTGTGTGTTGGGTACCAGGATGTAATGTTACTATAACAACAGGTCTCTCTGTGTGTTGGGTACCAGGGTGTAACGTTACTATAACAACAGGTCTCTCTGTGTGTTGGGTACCAGGATGTAACGTTACTATAACAACAGGTCTCTCTGTGTGTTGGGTACCAGGATGTAACGTTACTATAACAACAGGTCTCTCTGTGTGTTGGGTACCAGGATGTAACGTTACTATAACAACAGGTCTCTCTGTGTGTTGGGTACCAGGATGTAACGTTACTATAACAACAGGTCTCTCTGTGTGTTATGTACCAGGATGTAACGTTACTATAACAACAGGTCTCTCTGTGTGTTGGGTACCAGGATGTAACGTTACTATAACAACAGGTCTCTCTGTGTGTTGGGTACCAGGATGTAATGTTACTATAACAACAGGTCTCTCTGTGTGTTGGGTACCAGGATGTAACGTTACTCACACTAACAGCTGCGGTGGCAGGCTTGTTAGTTAGCTATAAGAAGTAGACAACGCTGATGGCCAGCAGAGAGAATGCAACTTTAAGGCACTTAAGTATTCGCTGACTTCTGTGTAAAGCCCCAAAGTTCCAAAGAGAATCTTAATTCAGTTTCGATTACATTTTATTTATAGTCACATATAATAACAAAAGTTATCTCAGGACACTTTTCACATAGAGCAGGACTAGAACACGCTCAGGATTCAATCAATGCATTACATTGTCCCAACATCACCCAAGAGCAAGCGTTACAGCACAACAGTGGTGAGACAAAACTGCCTTAATGGATTCTGTAAGTCAAGGAAAAAAACAGAAAGTGGCCCGAAGGTCTTTTATTAGCAGATTTCCATAAGGATGTTTAGAAGCTAGATCTGGTTTAGCATGTCACTGACCTGCAATTATCAGACTACTATATCATTTTGATTTACTTTTGATTAAAAGGAATCTTTTTAGGCACAGGTAATGAAATATCTGCCAGCAGCTGCTGTCCCAGGCAACACAACAAGTGGCTTTGAAAAACACTGCTATTAAAGAGCCGACTCCCACTAAGTCAGTTAGTATTTGAACAAAATCACATGTATTTTAACTTTCACTCCTCTGTCATTCAAATGAAGATGGGGATGGTGAAACCCTGTTACTTGGTGAAGCCTGTGTCGGTGACCCGGGTCACTGGCAGATACCTGACCCACCAGAAGGGACTGCCCGGTCTGCCTGTCCCCCCTCTGCAGCAGACCTGTGAGCGCTACATCAGGGCCCTGGAGCCCATTGTGGAGGTGGATGAGCTGCAACACACTAAGGAGCTGGTGGACACGTTTCAGAAAGCAGGAGGGGTTGGAGAAAGACTTCAGAGAGGCCTGGAGAAGAGAGCACAAAATACTCAGAACTGGGTGAGCCCTCCGACACTTTGAAAACACCATTATTCCTGCATAGAGAATTACGAGGTGGCAGCCTCCGTCATATTTTGTCCCACCTCCGGCTCTTGACAAAAACTCCGATGGTCAGGTGTCTTCATCTAGCTGCAGATTTTGCCATCTGTAACAGAGTGGAGTCAAAGTCTGCTACTGACTGACTGACTGACTGACGGATGAATTCACACCATGTCATTGTGCCCACATCTTTAACCTCACAAAAAAATAATAAAAGAAAGCACATTCGGCGATCAGTCATTTGGAGCATGGAAAGCCGATGATGTCATTATTAACCTCCTCTTCACAGCTGTTTAATGTTTTCTAGTTTCATATCACCAGCTGGTTTTTACGACCTTGTGTGCCTGAACGCCGTCTTTTACTGACACGATACGCCAGTGTGCGTCTGTTAATATTATTTTAAACTCATTTTGAAATGCTTCAAAAACCGGATGAGTTACCTTCTTTGTAAACAATATTCTGCTAATATAATTCAATTATTTTACAAGATATTTATTCTATCAGTATCTGGTCATATTCTCAGTCTCAAACAGCTAACCATGTCATGTGATGTGCTACTTCAGTGCATTTTAAAGCAACACTTAAGAAGTTTTCCTCTTCGGTCCCCCTACAGGTTGGAAGCGGAATTGTCCATTACTGCTGTCGTTAATAATTTAGCCTAACGCAACCTACCGTTGCACGTACATTATTTGTTTGTATGCAGAACCGGCTCTGGAAACGATGAACGATTTGAACGATGTCCAGTGACCAGGTAGAGTAGCTAAGGCCTTAGCTAAGGTTAGCTAACATGAGCCATAGCGATACTTACATATATATTAGCACAATAGCTAACGCCTTAGCTAACATGAGCCAATAAAATAATCGACAATGTATTGTACACAGATGCACACTGTTGGGGAAAAAAAAAAGATTACCGGTATTATTTACAAGTCCAGCAGCAACAAAGCCAAGTCACCATCCGTCTTGCATTTTGTAGCCTCCTTCAGCTCTCACCAACGAGTGTGAGCCGGTCCGATATTCACTCTCGTTCAAGCTCTTTCTTTGTCATGCTCCCGTTTTCTTTTCTTCGCCTCATCGGACATATCCCCCTCCTTTTCTTTGCAGGCTCTGCCATGACGCCAATTTAAAAACTCCTTAGCTGCAAAGTATCTTCCACGTACCTGCCGGGTGTTCTCCCTCTCATCTCCACACAGTTCCTCCACCTACCGGCTTTTGTAACGCTTGCCGTAAAGCAGGTCAAATTCGTAGTCTCATTAGAACTACAAAACCACTACCCTACGAAGCAAAGTTACATAGTGCGGTTACAGCTGATAGAGGGCTGCAGAGCGAATGCTGAAGTGCCGTTCACCAGGTTTTGAGGTGATGAACCACTGAAACTATTTTGGAAACATTATTTTAAGGCACTAAAAACTCTTTAGTGTTGCTTTAAGTACAGTGAAACAAATATTACTGAACATCGGTGAACATCTGAACTAGGACACCGACTGAATATCGGTGTCCTAGTTCAGAGTCCACCCAACGAATTCTTCCCAGCGGCTGAAACGAGGCTGTCTCATCTCAAAGACTGTACTTACTTACTTTGTACTTAAGGTATACTTGCTGAACAGCTACTACTTTACTCAGACGAGGACCTAACACTTGTTTCTACTTTTTCGCTCTTACTTTATCGGCAATGATATGTTGTGGTTTCTTTCTTTCGACAAATGTACTTATTGTAAGTCACATTGGAGAAAAGCTTCTGCTAAACGCCCTAAATGTAAATGTAAAGACGCTCAGGAATGCAGCCTTTTCCTGATTTAGAGGATCCGACTGATGGATCTTTCACAGCCCCAACTTATCTCAAGATTCATTCTGACAATTGGATTTATCAGCATGGCATCTACCAGCTGATCAGCAGCAGGAGATGCAGCAGAATACACTCTCTAAGCTGACATCTGTATACCCTCTATCAGAATATCAAATAAAAAGATAAAATATGTCTCTAGCTAAATTTGAATCAGATAACGTAAGCTACTTCTTCTGTGCTCTTTCTTGTCAACCACAGCTGGTTGCTCGGGAGCGGCGAACAGCAAATTGTCTGTAGCCAAACCAGAAACTTCACTGCTCGCCCTTTTGCTGCCTTGCAGCTCATATAAACCACGAAGGACGCATCCTTCAAAGGATGGACACATGGTCTAGGTCTCATTCTGAGTCAGGGAAAACACTGAAAAGTTATTGTGATGTGGGAATATGACTTATGTCAAATATAATGCCTGTTTGCTTTACTTCTCCACACAATTTCACTGCAAACCTCACTGACATTTGACCTCTTTCCTTTTACTAAACAGCTGCCATGTAGATCTGTTGCTGACTGTCTCTGTGTCTCTAGTTGTCAGACTGGTGGGTGCAGGTGGCTTACCTTGATTACCGGCTGCCTGTGGTGGTTCACTCAAGTCCTGGGTTGGTCCTGCCTCGTATGAACTTCAGTGATAAACAAGGACAGATAAGGTGATCACACGTACAGTCTATGGCTATCTGATCTGGATGCACAGTTCACTGGAAGTTAATGCATATCCATGGATGGTTTAATCAAACCACTTCTGCTCATTGTTGTTTGTATAACAGTTACTATGTTTACATGACTCAGATATTTTGGTTTTATTCCCTGTTCTTACCAACATCATCCATGCTGGTAAGAACAGGGAACAGATCCACCCATCCTCATCACCGGAGCCTGTAAATCCCACGTTCTCTGATGTGTTTGACGGATCGATGCCCTCGCATGTCATTTATCACAGCTGCTTGCAACATTGAGAAAAAAAAATTAGTTAGCATGTGGACATGTGTCTTTACCACCTCATGCTGTATCTATTCAATATCATGCAGCTCCACTGTGTTGGGATCAGTTCTGTCATTTAAAAGTGTTTTTTTTTTTTTTCTTCAGAAAGCACACTGTTAAACTTTTAGACACTAACTGTGTTTGCACCATTTAACATTCACAGATATATGTCACCTAAATAATATAGATTATGTTCTCTCTGTTTAGGTTTTCTGCCAAACTGATAGCAGGTGTTTTGGACTTTAAGACAATGATTGACAAGTAAGTACTGAGCTCATCATTTCTCCGCATCAAACTTATGTATCTGTTATGTTCAGTTGTAACCAGGGCCTGAAGTTAACTTTTTTGGCTACCAGTTTTTTACCAGCCAAAATAGTTTGTGCCTAAAATAAAGGTGAACGACTCAGAAAATGCATAAGAATGGTTGTTAAACTTGTACAAAATACACATTAAAGTCTGTGCAAGTGGTTTTTTTGCCTCTAACTTTAAGTTTTTTGTCCCGATTACAAATGGGTTTGCAGTGTTTCCCCACAGGATTTTTGGAGATTATGGTGGGGGGGGCTCGTGATCCTCTAGGGGGGTCCGGTGGCATGACCCCCCCCGGGAGAACATTTTGAGTAATTTCATTTTAATGCATCAATTTGGTGAATTCTGAGAACCAAAATATCACATATCAATTACTGACCAATTTCTTACAAACTGCTGGTTCTGATCCAAATGTTGACATACTAAATGGGGTTGATGAGTTTAAGCATCCAAGAAAAGGTGAAAACAAAAATGACTAAAATACAGTGCTGAGCCTTTATACTATTAGTTTATCATGACTGTTATTATTATTATTAATAATATAAGTGGGTGACTATTCCTAGCCTTCCTTGGTGTTTTGGTTTTGACTGAAGCCTCGTTCACATACGTCGTCACTCGCCCATCTCTGAGTGGCAGCTGTCAATGAATATGAACGTGTTCTAGCAGAATGTGACGGAGAGATAATAACTTTAACTTTCTGCGATGCGAGTGAAGCGAGTACCAATCAGAATGTAGAATAGAGATGATTGACAGTTGACATCAACAGAGAGCTCCACAGAGAGTTGCCGCTTGAAGTTGCCGCCGGCGGAAGTGAATGTTTTTTGCCAGCGAGTAGAATTCAGCGAGAACGCGAGTGACGGGCGAGTTGCGACGTATGTGAACGGGGCTATACACGCACGCACTGTCGAACTCACCAGCTTTGGGGAGGTGGGGGGGCGGGTGCTTAACAACACACAACAACACACATTGGCTACCTGATTGGTCAACAACACAACACTTGCTTAGTGTTGTGTTGTCTTATTGGCTACCCACCAATGTGGCTGGTAGATTGACAGTTTTGCACGCCAATCACAAAAGCTACCCGCATTTGGCGTGCGGGCGGGTGTCAATTTCATGCCCTGGTTGTAACACAGAGATCACATTCACCATATATTTTCTGCCACTGACCGAATTTTTCTAACCATGATGGAAAAAGCATGTCTCTGTATGGTCACAGTGCATTTCTTGGATTGCTGCATTCCCTCCCAGTGAAGCGATTGATTGCAGGACCAGGAAATCTTACTTTCAGAGAGTCTGGTGAATCCAGTCTCCAGGGTGACAGACATATACCCCTTTTCCACCAACGCGAACCTAGTTCAAGAGCCGGGCCGGTGCTGTGCTGGTTCGCAGTTGGTTCAACTTGCGAACCGTCCGAGAACCTGTTTGCGTTTCCACCGGCTAGAGAGCCCAGAGAACCACGTCATTACGTCACTGTATACGTCTGAGGTTTCCCCGCAGCGCTAATTTCAAGCATAGCAGACATGTCTCTTTAGAAAAAGTGTTTATTTTGGTAAATAATACAATAACAATAAAATACACAAAATACTAAAATCACAACATTTTTTAAATTTTAGAACAGTGTGTGATCAATAGATAGATAGATAGTTTGATGTTTAGTCATCTGCAGGTTGGACCTCCATTCAGTATCGCCGATGTCCGACAGCTCTACAAACACAAACCAGAGAACAGCGGTTTAATCACAAACGTGTCCACGACGCTGCAAACACAGATGTTAAGTCACGTTGGTAGTTGGTAACGTTTAGTGAGCCAACGGCAGTCAGAAAGTGGCATGCTAACGTTGTTGTTAGCAATATCACGCTAGCTGGCTAGCTAGCCGGTCAGCTTACATTACCCGAGGAAGCAAAGCCACTAGTTGCTGCTGTTACGAACGTAATCACTAGCTTGGTAAACTAAACAGAAATGTGTCGTTAGTTTGCAACAAGGTGAACATTTTTAAAAGTGAAACTTACCGGGAACAGTAACGTTAGTAAAACTCCGCACTCCGCAGCGGCGTATTTTCCCCCGTTGCCTCGAGCGTTAACCCCGCCCCCAGCCCCTAACGTAAACCGGGCCCAGTTCCAGCCCAGCAAAGAGTTGGGGCCGCTCGGGAACCAGTTTTCCAGGCCGAGAGCCGGCTCTTTGTCTGTGGAAACAGGAAGAACTGGTTCGCGATTGGGCATCGGCTCCGAACCGGCCCTCAAAATGCCTCGGTGGAAAAGGGGTATCAGTGGGTTCAGAATTCAGAACAAAATAAAAATTGGCATGAGACATCGTCTGTGCAGGGACAATACCAAAAGGTTAAAATACCTTTCAAAACCAACATTTCCATTGCTTTGCTGTATTAACATACATCTAAGCTCCATTTAAAAACCTCAATAGAGGCCTTGAATGTAAAAAGTGACCTTTATGGCTTACTCTGATCCACTTGGCTTGTTTCACATTTACAGAGATGGGGCTGTGTACTAACTGCAGATACAAAGAAGGGACAGCTAGAGGACCAACAGGAGATATTCACTGAACAACCGTACTGCAATACAATGACAGACTCCCTCTTTAAATATGCCTGAGGCTTATTATAATTCAAACATTCAATGACAGGTGATAGTTTATGATGTAAATTTTACAACCATGTCTGGCCAAATGGCTGACAACTAGGAAGTCTAAAGGCGGGTCCACACCGGACCGACTGCCCGATTCACGACGGTAAATGACGTCGGGCTACTTAACATGGCCGATTCGAACAACGACATGGGCGGTTCACACCTACAGAACTACAGCCGACGCCATACGTTCCGCGCTTGCGCGAGATGTAATGTCTCCAAAACAACAGGCGGCGCTAATCTGTATTGTGCGCCAAAAAACACGAAAACCAGAAGTAGGCGGTCCTCTCTAGACCACTTCTTCGATTCCACTGGTTATCTGGTATGTTTACCATCGTCACTTCCGGGCTTCACTGATTCGCTAGTCAAGCTGCTAGCCTCCACCAATCAGAATGGTAAAAGAGTGACCGACTCCCTTGGCAGATTACACATTTGAATCGGCTGAAATGAAAGCCGACGTGGGCCGATTCGAGCGACCACACCAAGCAGACTCGTGTCACGGACGCCGACTCTGTCAAAGACGCCGATTTTCCGTCCGGTGTGGACTCGCCTTAAAGCAGCCACTGTTGTTGTATTGTTATTCATAATCCTGCAGCCAAAGTCAACAAGCCTCTGTCTGTCTGCTACACACAGCACTGTGTGCTTGTTTGTTCAATGCATAATAATATTGAATATATCACGTGTCCACGTTGCACCAAATTTGTTCCAAAGTACTCTTGAGTCTGATTCCACAAAGGACTCCCTTTTGTCACCAGCAGCAGTCCACCTCCCAAGTGTGAAGTAGATCTGACAAGCACTTCTTCAGATGGATGGATTCTTTTCTTTACAGTCAGATTGTCAATGATATTGTGTATGATTAGTGTTAATGTCAGAGCTGGCATGTCTTGCAGTGAGACTCTACCAGTTGAGTATCTGGGAGGGGAGGCCCTATGTATGAATCAGTACTACGAGGTCCTGTCGTCCTGCCGGATACCTGGTCTGAAGAGAGACTCGGTGGTGAACCATTCCAAGAGCTCCAGGCCCCCTAAACACATCACTGTAGTCCACAACCTTCAGGTGAGGAGCACTGGTCAAATTCCCACATCTGTATCTGGGCTCCTCTGGGACCAGGGTCCTGTATCGCAGAGTCCAGCTTAGTGTGGCTCTCCTCAGTGCTGCAGGACCCCTGGTATCACTGGGTTTCAGTGGTTCACTCGTCTAGATAGAGTAGTTTAATCACAGTTGGGTGCCTTGTCTCATGAAGAACAAACTATCAGGAATAAGTGAAGTCCATTTGATCTTAATCACAGTTAAAAGTAACATGGTCAACCTTGTGGTTCCTATTGTGGTCCGTCCTTACAGGGTTTAATGGGGGATGGCGCCTTAAAATAATAATATAATAATATTTGGTCACAATATTTGGCCTCCAGTTTGTGGAATAGTTGTTGAGATTGGACCAATTTGCGAGCTTGCACATAATTCACAGGGATTGGTTGAAAACTGACTTGTTACTCCACACATGATGAAGTCATCAACTATATCCATCAGAAAGAGCCAAGTGTCACTGTGGCTTGTGATTATGACTTTTAATTGACGGACTTATTCCACATAGTTGTCAGTTGCATCTAAACAAAGAGAAACATGATATAAGAAGAGAGTCAAACCAAAGAGAACTGAATAATCCACTAATGTTGCCTGGTGATACAGGTCAGAGTGTCTTCATTCGTTAGCTCTTCTTACTTGAGTTCATATAAAGATAATTTCCTAAACCTGCTCGATGTACTGTATGTTTAAATGAACTGAAGCTGAAATATATGATCAAAGAAGATGTTAAGCAAAGTGTGAAGTAAATGTGAGAATCCTGACTGAGCCTTATTTATTGCCTTTCCTCCACATGGGATCAGTTTTTTGCACTGGAGGTGTACAACAGCGATGGGACTCCACTGACGGCAGATCAGCTATGTGTTCAGCTGGAGAGGATCTGTTGCTCCTCACCACAGACCAGCATGGAGCCCGTCGGCATCCTCACCACCCAGCACCGTGACGTCTGGGGCAAAGCCTACATCAACCTCAGCAAGGGTGAGCTAAGGCAACACTCACATCGTCGAAAGGAAGGGCAGGCTGCATGTGATGTTCCTATCCAATCAAATTCACACATGTCCCGCCCCCTTCTCACACAGCGATCCCATAACGGCTTTCTTTCTTCCTTCAAAAAAGAATCAGGGCAATAAAAGGAAAAATATATACCACTTGTTAACAGAGGTTTTATGGGTGCGATATGCAGCGCAAGCATGTCAGTTGGCAAGAGATGAAATTTCAAAGTCCACAGCAACATTTCATGGGACTTTGAGCTGGTAGAATGTAAAGAAGCTGAAAACAGTGTCTCTGTTTACCAGACGCAGGCTGATACTACGTCTCCTGTTGTACAGCTGTGTACAGCTTGGTGCTATGAGTAGCTGTCACTTCAAATCATCAAAAAGTCTCTCAGAGGGCAAAGGTGGGAGACCCTGGTCTTGACGACTCCAGTTTGAATAGTTGGGATTCATAGCTTGATTGCCACTTCAGTGTGGAGAAACGAATTACTGTAAATCCTCTAATATAGGCCTGCATTCTATTACCGGCCGGTCTCTAACATTGGCCGGTCTCGCTGTCGACGGAGGTAAATAAAGACCGGTCTCTAATAGAGGTCGGGCCTATTATTAGAACCAACGTTTTTCTGGGCAGGCCTCAACATTATGCTTGTGATAGTGACATGCAAGTACCACAGGGGTGCAATGTTTGCTAACAAATCCAAGCCATAGCTACCGCAGTGCTCTCACGTTTTTAACTTAGTTCAGCGTGAGATTTTGGCTGAAGGTACGTGTCGACAGGCAGCGTTATTTCCACACTTCCCATTCATTGTCAGCTGTGCAATGCCTTTGCGTCGCCGCAAGTTTTGAGAGACGGTGCGCCGTCGCATCCCGCAAGCTCTCGAAAATCTTTTAAACTGACCTTTGTCGACCTAAAATAAAGACAGATTCAGCAACTGCATAGCTCGCATAAAATGTTTTTTCAGAAACACCTTTTGGGGAACTATTGTCGTAAAATAAGAGAAAGTTTCCAAACGAGCCGCCATGTTGGTCGGTTTGAAATCCAGGAGTAGACAGGACAGCTGTGAAAGCGATCGTCCAATCAGGTGCAGCCATGAAGTGTGCGTGTGATTGTATGAAGGAGAGCGCCTGTCAATCATCCTCCTAGTGGCAGCCCACCAAGCGTGCAATACTGGCAAGCGGTAAACGTTGTTTACCATAATATGGCAGCTGCGGAGCACCTCGTATTTTATAGGTTCAAATAGACACAAAATCTGTTTTTTATTTATTCTACTGGTAGTCCGTTTTGCTCAAATAGAAATAGGGGCCTGTCTCTAATTCTGGCCTCCTTCCAATAAAGGCCTAGGCCGCGATGCACTTAAAAATAAAGGCCCGAGCCTATATTAGAGGATTTACGGTATAACATAGAGGTGAATATGTGAGTTGTAAATAGATATAACATGTGGAAATGTATGTTGGTTTTGAATAAGAACATCATGTGTGTGTCCTTGATGTGCCCAGATAAGACCAACAGAGAATCAGTGTCAGCCATCCAGAGGAGCATCTTCACTCTGTGTTTGGACGGAGCGAAGCCTCAAATGTCTGACGATGAGTCCCGCAGCTGTGCTGCCGTCCAGATGTTGCATGGAGGAGGCAGCCAGTTGAACAGTGGCAACCGCTGGTTTGACAAGACACTGCAGGTGAACCACTCACACATTCCTCACTTACACTTCGACTACTGTCTTTCCACACACCACCTCTCTCTACGGGCTGCAGCTCTGCAACCATGTCTGCAGTTATTCATGCTTGAAGTGTGTTTCTTCAAGTTTACTTGTTTTTCCTTTTTTGCTTATTTCCTAGCAGAGTTGGCTATCATTTAAAAAATGCCTTACTTACACTTAAGAAAGTAGCAGAAGCTCAGACCTGGTATTTCTAAGGACAGGTTGTGACTAGGAGTCCAGTACCACAGCTCTAGTGTGGTTCAGGTTAGACAGCTGGATCAAGTCCTTTAGGACTCTTTATGAAGTCCTTTTTGGACACTTTCTGTGAGTCCACATTTCTGCATTGCCTGACGTAATTACCCACAAATCATAGCGTTGTAACTTAAAGTTGGGGTTACCAGACGTCCCATTCACATTTCTACCATTTCAACTCTCGCAGCCTCTCATACTCAATCATTAACCGGGTGACATCCGTTAAGACCCTGAGTGGTCAGGTTTCAAGGCCTATGGGGGTCACTGGGACTGAGACTGGGACTGGGCCTTACACTTGCTCAGAAAGACAACTTCTTCATGTAGAAACAAAACCTCGTCATCATCTTCCTCAGGGGAATGGATGTGATGTACATTCTTATTTTATGTTTTGTTCTCTCAAAGTTTCTGCTGTTTATTTCAGTTTATTGTCGGAGAAGACGGGACATGTGGAGCGAACTATGAGCACGCTCCAGCTGAGGGCCCCCCCATAGTGGCCCTGATCGACCATGTTGTGGAATACACGTAAGTAGGTCTAACAGTCTGCTTTGAATTCTTCTTGTTAGAAAGAGACGGAGAGGGGGCGGTCGGTGGCGCAGTGGATAAGGCAGCCGCCCCATGTACGGAGGCTCAACCTTCGCGCGGAGATCAGTGTTTCGACTCCCGGCCCGGCAATCTCTTTCGCGCATGTCTTCCCCCTCTATCGCCCCTTTCCACACTGTCTCTCTACAATAAAAATGAAAAAGGCTTGCATGGCACTCCAGCCATAAAAAATAATCTTGAAAAAAAAAAAAAAGAGACGGAGAGATTACAGACTTCATTATTGAAATATCACTTTGTTTGAGATAACAGGAGGAAGCCAGAGACGACTCCGTCTCCCATGATGCCTCTGCCCATGCCCACGAAACTGCAATTCAACATCACGCCTGAGATCAAGAAGGACATCGAGGAGGCCAAGCACGCCATGAACATGTGAGGGCCAATCTTATGTCCATGCTCAGTGACCAGTAGAACAAATAAGTAGGTTTATTAGTTCATGTCGTTGGAGAACACAGAGACATGCTGACATCCTGACATGTCTCCCACAACAGACTGGCCCAGGACCTGGATACGAGGGTCATGGTATTCGGACACTTTGGGAAAAACGTCCCAAAGGCCCACAAGATGAGCCCTGATGCTTTCATACAGATGGCGTTACAGCTGGCGTACTACAGGTGAGATGCTGACGAGCCACGCTAACTAGAGCGCTTCATGAAAACCTTTATCACACAGTTGGGCGTCACAAATCTGTGTGTAAACTGTTCACAGAGGGAAATTTACGTGTGTTTTGGCAGTCATCAAAACCCTGGTAGCTCTGAACTTTTCGTTGCTACCAACCAAATGTCTCTCTCTGCCTCTGACTGCTCGTAGAGCTTGTGTTGATCAGGAATGTTAATGTGTTCTTTGCCCTGTTATGTTCACAATATGCAGATGCCTTTAGAACAGGGGTCTTCAACGTTTTCCAGGCCAAGGACCCCCAAACTGATGGAGAGATGGAGCGGGGACCCCCTACTTATATATATATTGTATAAAATTGTGTTTTATATTAAACCGGTCCTATAGTGCCTTGTAGAAATGTACCTTGTTGTTGTGCATTCAATACTAAGATATTCAAATAATAAAATCGCCCATAAATATATTTTATATAATAGTTAGAGCCTTGATTCTTTTCCCCATAATCCCCAAGACCTTAAAAACAGTTGTACATTTAAAAAGAACTTCATATAATTTTCTGTGTGTTTAAAAAAAATTGTGGAGGTGAATATAAAAAAATGTCTAATCAACCAAAATTTTCGCGACCCCCCTGCAGTACCTCCGCGGACCCCCTAGGGGTCGCGGACCCCCTGTTGAAGACCTCTGCTTTAGAACATGTATTTTAAACATGACAAATGAAAATCTCATAAATGAGACACAATGCGTGTATCATTTATTTTTTGTTTTTTGAAAGACTTGGTACATGGCACATTCTTTTATATGACGGAGTCAAAATATAGAAATGATATAATACAAGCAACACAAAACAAGCACCAAAGGAAAAACATGTCATAGATGTCATGAGTCCTACTACATGATGCGACATAGTCATAGAGGAGACTGAAGTCTATTTATTTCTGTAGTCCCAGGACCAGTTCAGGGAGGCTCCCCTTCATCCTGATATATTTAGTTGACCTCTAACAAACATGGAGCACATCATCTCCCTGATAAAATGTTTTATGGCTGATTGTTCATGGCGAGTCGTCGTTTTCCTCTTCCCTGCGTTTTATTGGCCTTTCTTTTTTTTAATTTATTTTGCATCACCACCAGCAGACAGATTCATCACAGCGTCTGTCCCGTTTCTTGGCAGGATGTACCAGTCCTGCTGTGCCACTTATGAAAGTGCCTCCCTGCGAATGTTCAGACTGGGACGCACGGATACAATCAGATCAGCCTCAAGCGCCTCAGCCGCCTTCGTCAAGGCCTTGGATGACGCCACCAGACAGGTCAGTTAAATGGGATGTGCAACTGTGACATGGTAGTACTTCATCAATCAATGTAGAGAGGCTATAGAATATGAATTACACAAACACGACTCACAAAAAGTTAGGGATATTCGGCTTTCAGGTGAAATTTCAGGATGAACCTAAAATGCACTTTAACCTTTACAGATAAACTTAATTTGACCTTCTCTAAACGTTTGAATGCACATGTCCAACTGTTCAGTGTTTCAGTACTTTTGGCACAACTTGCTGTTCTCTAACACGGAGCTGAACGACAGCATTAGCAACAGCTGTTTGATCCTTGAATCAACCAATCAATGTCCTGGTTCAATTAGAATCTGTATTTAAACATCGTCTTCATCATGCTGTTCACATGTTGACATCATGAGACCAAGACGACACCTAAGTGATCAACAGCACCTCGCCATGTGAGGCTTCAAACAGGATGTTGTCAGAGGGGAGTGGCCAATGAGCTGAGAGAGTTACAGAGTGTCATCAGCAGGTTTCTACGGAGACACAGAGAGACTGGAAAAGTCCCAGAAAGCAGAGACGTGGACATCCTTTAGTCACATGACAAGTTATTGAGACATTGACATGTTTTGTTGTGGTATACCCACCACCGCTGCTGGCTTTTGTTTCAATAAATAGTTTGAGAGGAGGAAATCACCATTGCATGCTTTTACTTAAATGCCCTGCTTTCATGATATAATATCACTGTAGCATGAACTCTTTACATTTTCCATAAATATCACCCGAAACTAAATATCCCTAACTTTTTGTGAGTAGGGTATATTTGTCAATTTAAAAGATGATTTTTCAAGTCCAGAAACTCTCACTTTTGCGTAGTATAATTTAGTTTTGTATGAAACCACTCCATTTTGATCCACTTCATCTCACACAATGTACGGCACCAACATGGCCGTAGCTCTTCTTGCTAGCTAGCTAGCTAACTTAGCTACGTTCCTTCACTAATGTAACGTTATCTTAGCTGATGTGTTTTATGCAGCGACTCTTTTTATCGGCAGGAAAACAAAGGAGAGAGACCTGTTGTTATAGTAACGTTACATCCTGGTACCCAACGCACAGAGAGACCTGTTGTTATAGTAACGTTACATCCTGGTACCCAACGCACAGAGAGACCTGTTGTTATAGTAACGTTACATCCTGGTACCCAACGCACAGAGAGACCTGTTGTTATAGTAACGTTACATCCTGGTACCCAACACACAGAGAGACCTGTTGTTATAGTAACGTTACATCCTGGTACCCAACACACAGAGAGACCTGTTGTTATAGTAACGTTACGTCCTGGTACCAACACACAGAGAGACCTGTTGTTATAGTAACATTACATCCTGGTACCCAACACACAGAGAGACCTGTTGTTATAGTAACGTTACATCCTGGTACCCAACACACAGAGAGACCTGTTGTTATAGTAACGTTACATCCTGGTACCCAACACACAGAGAGACCTGTTGTTATAGTAACGTTACATCCTGGTACCCAACACACAGAGAGACCTGTTGTTATAGTAACGTTACATCCTGGTACCCAACACACAGAGAGACCTGTTGTTATAGTAACGTTACATCCTGGTACCCAACACACAGAGAGACCTGTTGTTATAGTAACGTTACATCCTGGTACCAACACACAGAGAGACCTGTTGTTATAGTAACGTTACATCCTGGTACCCAACACACAGAGAGACCTGTTGTTATAGTAACGTTACATCCTGGTACCAACACACAGAGAGACCTGTTGTTATAGTAACATTACATCCTGGTACCCAACGCACAGAGAGACCTGTTGTTATAGTAACGTTACATCCTGGTACCCAACGCACAGAGAGACCTGTTGTTATAGTAACGTTACATCCTGGTACCCAACGCACAGAGAGACCTGTTGTTATAGTAACGTTACATCCTGGTACCCAACGCACAGAGAGACCTGTTGTTATAGTAACGTTACATCCTGGTACCCAACGCACAGAGAGACCTGTTGTTATAGTAACGTTACATCCTGGTACCCAACGCACAGAGAGACCTGTTGTTATAGTAACGTTACATCCTGGTACCCAACACACAGAGAGACCTGTTGTTATAGTAACGTTATATCCTGGTACCCAACACACAGAGAGACCTGTTGTTATAGTAACAATACATCCTGGTACCCAACACACAGAGAGACCTGTTGTTATAGTAACGTTATATCCTGGTACCCAACACACAGAGAGACCTGTTGTTATAGTAACAATACATCCTGGTACCCAACACACAGAGAGACCTGTTGTTATAGTAACAATACATCCTGGTACCCAACACACAGAGAGACCTGTTACCTCCCTGTTGGTGAAACTCTTTACAAGGACAGATGTGCAGTCTGATACTTCAGTTAAAACACAACATGAGACTTTCTGGGCTTTTCATGAATTATCTTTTAATTGACAAACAGCATATGTGTAATTTGTGGTACAGTTTATATGGGATGAATACATTTGTTTTCTGTGTCTGTTGACTACTATACATATTTATTCTGAAATCAGGTCCCATGGTGGACTCTCTATACTTGATTTTAATTACACATGTATGATGGTTACCCCACATATAAAATAGGTAGATCAAGACAAAGTGGTGATGTATTATGATGAGTCCAACTTATTTTTCTAATCTTACAGATAAAGTTTGAGGTCAACAGATATTTGAACATTGTTCAACAGTAAACAACTATAAGATGTGTGTAATCGTCCTTCTTTTTCACAGAACACAGAGAAACTTGATCTATTGGAGAAAGCTGTGAAGGCACACAGGTGGTATACTAACATGGTGAGTAGGTGGCAGAGTTAATAATAATAATGGATTTATTTCATGTAGTACACTTTTAAATACAAACATCAAGGTGCTTCACATAGAGGTTAAAACAATTATAGTATAATGTTAAAACTAAAGATTTTATACACACGACCCAAGTTTGAAAGTAAAACAAAAATGAGAGACATCTGCTGATATTCCATGTGTTTTTAAAGGTGAATTTATCTATCACGTCTCTTCTTCCATTAAAAAACATCAATGTGCCTCACTGTTTGGACTCGGTACCATGTATTAATTCTCACTAGAGCACCATGTGTGGATTCATCCACTGCTGAAAGTAATCCCACCCAAACACTCTGTTTCCTCCGGTTTGAGTAATGTTTGTTGACTATGTGTGTCCTGCTGAGTGTTAACAATAAGACAACTGCAGAGTAATGCCAACCTTCCAACATCCCAACAGGCGATCAGTGGCCAGGCCATAGACAGACACCTCCTGGGCCTAAAGATGGTGGCTGTTGAGGAAAATCTATCCATACCTGACATCTACACAGACGCCTCCTATGCCAAAGCCTTACACTACAAGTTATCTACCAGTCAGGTAGGGCTGGACCATTTTCTATCAATATTTATTATCAGTTACTTTTCCACAGTTTTCCTGCTTCAAAGTGAAGCGGATTTGTATCATTCCCTCGACTGGCTTCAGCAAACACTTTTTACATATTTTAGTTTATTTTATTAAAAATATGAATTCCTGGATATTACATGTTCATCTGCCCAAATTTCATCGTCCAGCCCAACGCTATTTTTCCCTGCCCAACCTAATCAAATTTAGCCCAAATCTGACAACACTGTATGCCAGATTTATGCACAAGCACGGATACGCAACGTGGACATGACGTAGAGTCAACAGGCCTTTCAGCTCGTCATGGCTCGGTGCTCCACTCAAATCCCCCCGCTTTCAAGCCAATATTTAACTGGAAATACTGTTGATGACTAGGGCTGAGCGATTTTATCGATTCTGCGATATAAATTGATATTTTGATTCCACAGAAAGTATAGATTTTTTAGCCACGAGTATCGATACATTAAGTCCCATTCAAATCCCCCTGGCACTCTGCTCGCTGCGCCGAGAGACGGCCGTGCAGGATCACGGCGCTTCGCGTCTGGTCTGAACTGCACTATCGGTTAACAAAGGCGCCGAAAGGAAGCGTGCTTCGTTCACGGTGCTTCAGCGGCCGCCTGGTTCACGCCGGCATGACGCCAGGTTCACACCAGCTGCTGCAAAGCGTCACGGCCATGAAAATCACACATGATCCGCTGCCCCCCAGTTCAGACCAGACGCGTATTTCTCCGCGACGGTCGACAAGCGATCATGTTTCTGTAGACACCCAAAACCCCACCCCCCGCCCCGTAGCCAGCCCACTCCGTTGCTCTGTGTGTGTGTGTGTGTGTATGTGTGTGTGTGTGTGTGTGTGTGTGTGTGTCTGTGTCTGTGTGTTTTGTTAGTTACAGTTTGCACTTCAATAAATTTAAACTTATTTTCTCACCACATCTTTGATTGATTTTGTCCAGCATTTGCAAGCTGGAGACGCTCTGTCCAGTCAGAGCCATAAATTGTGTAATTGATTCTTTCAGTTTTTATTAATTCAATCCAAGTCAATGGAACACTCACAAGATGTCACCAAAATCACACTGTCCCTTTAAAATCTTTCAGAAAATTATATCAAATCATATAAAATCGAATCGTACAAAATCAAATCATATTGTTGGCTGAATATTGTGATTTATATCATATCGTGAGATTAGTGTATCGCTACAGCCCTATTGATGACATGGGCATGTACATGTACATGACAGAATGGCCAGAGCAGTGGCTATTTGTATCTGTATCATTGCCATTGGCCGTTATAGTGGGACAATTGTGTATAAAGTAATAAGCAATATAGGTCAAGCGTTCGACCGCGGTGGTGAGGTTTTCCAGCGGCGACCATCAGTGGTTAGGTTCAGTAAAACTGAGCAACGCTTCATCCACACTCTGATCTCACCATAGGAAACAACATTGATATTGTCAGATGAACTAGTTAACACAAGATGTAAATGCAGCTGATTTTAGATTAGTCATAACTTCTACATATACCCTCTTCTCTGATGGTTCTACGTTCCTATGTGAGTTCTCTGTCTGGTTCATAAATGTAAGCTTAATGTTTTTATTTATGAATCATGAATGATCATTTGTGTTATTACTACATTTTCCACTGTCACTGTGACAGCCCAATCAAGCTCCTTGGATTGGTTAGTCAATTATAGCGGACTGTAGCGGATTAAAGCAGACCGTAGTGGACTGTAGTGGACCATAGTGGACTAAAAAGAACCATAGATGGGACATGTGCCTCATGTATTCAACACCATGACTAAAACGAACTAACCGCTCCATGGCCCTTTCTTTAGGTACCTTCCCAGACTGACTGCGTCATGTGTTTTGGACCAGTCGTTCCTAACGGATACGGCGTCTGCTACAATCCTATGAACAACCACATCAACTTTGCTGTGTCATCTTTCAACACCTGTAAAGAAACGAGTGCAGCACATCTGGCCAAGGCTGTGGAGGGGGCACTGTTGGATATGAGGTCACTGCTGGAACAGACCCCTAAAGCCAGACTCTGAAGATTCCCTGGAAGATGAAATGAATGAATGCAAGTCTGAATCAGTTTGAATGTGATTGAGTTTCTTTTAGATTGAAGTGAGGAGGTGGGGTTTACCTCCATGTAGACACATGGTTTCACCAATCAAATCACCATTGCTGCTTTGTACATGTTGAAGTCCCAGATCCACCAGGAACCTAAACTCCGTTCTGTCTGGGTTCATGACATCATCCAGAGGTGCTCGGTGGATTTCACCAAGCTGGATTCACTGGATCTAACAAGACCCACGTGGGCTGGTTTACCACAGCTGGAGGAACCCAGAATCAACTATTGATCTGTGATTTAATATCAATAACCAGATGAAAAGGATGCTGAAATAACTCCATCATGATGGTGATCAGTAACAAGTGTGAAGTCATGCTTTGTTAGGTCTGTCTGAAGACCACAAGCTTTTTAAATGCTGGTTTTCTGAATGGAGTCTGGTTGATGGGTGCTAGGCTACGCTAACATTGTAGCTGCTCCATCAACACTCCAAATAAGGTCATCTAGACAAATAATTGTTGTTTGGACCACAGACAGTCTCTGGTTTCTGCACATAGTCTGGTCTGGTCTCTGGACTAATGTGAGCTACTATCTAGACCTCTGGGGGACCACAGACCCAGGAGACAACATCTGGTTCCTCCATTTAGGATTCAGCAACCTTCAGGTGACATTCAGCTTCATTGCCGTGAACGTGTCCAGCGTGGTTTATTGTGCAGGTTTGATTCCTCCATTGCTCCACTGTATGGAACCCGCCAGATGTCACATGGTAGAATAATACAGGTGTGAAAATCAGAGCGCATAGATTCATCTCCAGTCTCCAGTACAGATAATGTATTAATACATGTCCGTTTACAGTGTATTCAGTATATACAGAAGCATGCTAGCCATTATACATTTCTATTTACAAACACCTCCTGGCCTCTTCTTTGTGTTCACAAGTAAATGATGCATTAGCAATCCAATAAGATTTGTGCAGCTGTCTATTATATGAAGAATAATGGATTTTCTACATTTTAAAGCATCCTAATTATTAATCATGTTTTCATTTAAAGGTTAAAAAGCTTACATAACAAATTATATGATCTTGTTTCTATCTACATCCATACACCTTTTTATTCTGACGGTCAGTATCAGAAGTCCCATAGCTGCCATCAACACGTTTTTACTGACAATTTTCAATGTTTTGCAGGTAAAATATGCATCATGCAGTAAAATCCATGCCCTTAATATAATAAGTAATCTGTGCGCTCACATTTCCACAAACATGTTCTAATATAGAATCAACATCTAGAGTCTTTGTGAAGATATAGTGTAGTGTCTCCCTCATTAATCATTAATATATATCATTAATATAACTATAGTTCATGTACAGCAACAGGACTGTTAGCTCTGTCAGCACTGCTGCCTTGTTAGCACGTTAGCTGCTAGTCATCGGCTAGTAGTCCATGTTGAGAGAGACACAGTCGGTTGATGAGTTCTGAATGAATCTTTACATTGTCTACCATATGACTCCCGGTGGGTGACGGTGTTGCATTCTGCATTGATGTATTTTTTTTTTTCATAGTAGATTTAAAGTACAAGTCTGAATTGAATCTTGAAATCTTTATTGATTTCGGTTCGATTTTAAAGCCGCCATGTTTGAAATGATGTAATATTGCCTTGTTTTTGCGACCTGCCAAGCCACACAAAATGTATTTTCAGAAGATTTGTAAATTGGAAAATCACTAAATGAACAGATGCCTCCACATGACTGACTGTTGGCCCGTTCATCCATGTGTGTTGTCAGCTAGCACACAGCAGGTGTTACTACTGAATGTCGAAATAAGGCTGCAGATATTGGGAGGACAGGGAGCACATGGAGCATGTGATAGGTTGTTAAATTGTTCAAAACTTGCACTTCCTGTTGTAGCGTTATTTGCTTTCAGCACCATCTCAACGCATCACTGACACAGATGATGAACTCTGGAAACATGAGATTTTGTAGACAATAACCAATCAGATATGCTGACTAGCTGACCATGTTACATGTAACACACTTTAATAACACATTTAGGGCATTTAGCAGATGCTTTTGTCCAAAGCGAGTAAAGTAGTAGCTGTTCAGCAAGGATACCTTACAGTGCTATGATCAAAGGTTTTTTGGAAGATGGCATCTGACTTTCACATGTAAATGCAAAGACATCATGTCATCATCCACTTACAGGTCATAGGCAAGAACACTGGAGCCTACATTTCCCATAATGCCACAGGATAGCATGTTCCACTTTCCGTTTGACATCACATACTTTTTCTTTAAACTTTAGAACGTACTGTTGCATACAGCTGCGACTTACTTTTTCCTCTTAACAACATGCCAACTTGAACTTTGACCCTTTGCTCAGATGTCTCCTGTGCAAAGGATTGTGTGTCAGATTGGCCAGAAAGCACGCTGGCTTGGATGCTGTGAGCGGATACAGTAGGACATCCTGGTATTTCTGGCATACTGGATTTGATCTTGATATACTGTTAGGCGGGGTGGCCGAGGCATCGGCTTTACTTGTAAACAACTATGATCCCCTTGGAGGGAGGAGCCGGATTTCAAAAATAGTGAAGATTATGTAATTGTTGATTCATCTGATTCGGTGTGTTGTATGGCTGGGGTAGAGGCGCCTTAATGCACAGGCTTACCTTGGCTTCAGCCAGGGGCCTTGACCAATCACGGACCTCTGAGTAATAATTCTTAATAACAATAATGATAAACTTGTATATATTGTGTGTGTGTGTTTTTATATATATATATATATATATACAATTATAAATGCTTGTACATTCATAATCAACTCAATCATCAGGTTGCCTACGTAAGTGTTGAGGGTTAAATAAAAACTAACGCCAACTAAAAGTGAAGGTAGATGACAGGAGTCAGCTTGAGGCAGGTTCCATCTTGTCACTTTTCGGTTAGTCTGTCACATTTAATACACTGCAAGAAATATTAGCGCACACACACACATACATATATATACAGTATATATAAATATACAATATAATATATAATCTATATTTATATATATGCATATATAAATAATATTGTAAATGATAGTATATCTTCTCGCATACAAATCCGTTTACATAAATGTCATAAATGATGGCGGTGGTTTATTTCTTACAGGTCGAAGACTAACATGTATTGTAATATTGTAATATTGTAATATTGTAATATTGGCAGACAGACTGAAACACCGGCAGGCTTTCCGTTAGTGTGGACATCTTTTACAGTGGAGAGCAGGAGGGCTTTGTTTGGAGAGTGAAAGTAAAAGTAAAGAGCCGTGAAAAGCGCCGACGCGTCGACGACAGGACTTCAGTTTGGACCTCCAGTTCAGCGCTCCTCTTCATCTTCATCTTCATCATGCAACACAGTCTGAAGGCCGTGGAGCCGCAGACCGGAGGCTTCTGCTTCGACAACAGCCGCAGGTAAACCAGCACCCGGATCTGGTCTTACTGGGACCAGGAAACGGGCTGCGACCAGACTACGGACTCGAGACTACACACACTAGAGACTACAGACTCAGGATCACAGACTAGAGATCACAGACTACAGACTAGAGATCACAGACTACAGACTAGACACCACAGACTCGAGATCACAGACTAGACACCAAAGACTAGAAATCACAGAGATCACAGACTAGAGACTATAGAGACCAGAGACAACAGTCTGCAGACTACAGACTAGAGACCACAGACTACAGACCACGGAAGAGAGACCACGGACTAGAGATCACAGACCAGAGACCACAGACTACAGACCACAGACTAGAGACCAGAGACTAGAGACCAGAGACACGGTGAAATGGTCCACACGGGGAAAACACGTTTTTTCATGCAACTTTCTACTGACTGGTCTGTAACTGGGGGAGGGGCCTCTGCAGCCAATAGGGCGGTCCGCCTACAGTAGGCCTGACTCAGCTACTGGAACATGAACAGAAACGTATCCGTGTGCAGCTCTATCATCGACTCATTTTCATAACCAGTCTATCGTGACAAAAAGAGTTTTAAGCTCTAATAAACATTTGTGATCATAACAAACATTTTGTTCACATGCAAAGTTAGGATATGTGTGTGCTCGTGATTAGCATTAGCAATTAGCATAAGGCTAAGGGAAAGGATCAGGGCTTCTCTTCACTAATAGCTACTCCTCTCCTCAGTACATTAGTTGTTGTTGTTAATGGTTGACTAATTTGTTTCCATATGTCACCTGACTCCAGAACAGCCCAAAAGAAAAATGTAAATGCATTAATACAATATTTGTGTTACTTTGCACTTAAATGTCAATAGAAAGGCTACAGATTAAAACCGAGGCCCCCAAATCATTACATTGGCCCCTGAAAACTAAAAACGATGACCCGCTGTGGCACGAACCCTTCCTCGGATGTGTGAGCGTCTCGCTGCCTGTGAGGCGGCCTCGGGGGTCGATAATACATATGATTTCTTATCCCCTGCGTGACCAGTCCTCGTCTGGCTTTCAGTCTCGCTGCCAGTTCGCTCTTTTTCTTCAGGTACCTAACAGGAGTGTCTCTGTCTGTCTGTCTGTCTGTCTGTCTGTCTGTCTGTCTGTCTGTCTGTCTGTCTGTCTGTCTGTCTGTCTGTCTGTATGTCCTTCCAGGAATGCAGTGTTGGAGTCCAGTTTGTCAGAGTTGGGCTTCAAGGCTCCCACAGCCAGAAAGACGGGGACCACCATCGCTGGGATGATCTACAAGGTGAGGGTCTCTGTCTGTCTTCAGTCTTCACTGTCAGGCAGGACACGACTACAGGAAATAACAGTCCTCTCAAGAAAGTCAGCCGAAGGGACAATAATAATGATTATGAAGGAGACCCGGAGCTCAGGACAAACGCTACCTCACCCACTCATTTTCATTGTGAAATCACAACAGAGACCTTTACTACTAGTAAAGTGCCATCAGTGGAAAAGCTAGAGCGAGAGTCGTCCACCAAGATGGTCGTTATAAAAAATGCATTTCCTTCAGCCATACTCATCATGGTGGTGATTTCAATGAGGCCCCGTTTTGTTAACAGATCTCCCCCACGTTGTAGAACAAGTAACTTAAATACAGTAACTCATCATCGTTCAATCCTCTCATTCTTCAGATATCAAGGACATTATTAATAGCTTCATACCCAGGAATGATATCTAAATAGGGAATTCTATTTAAATTTGAATGTGGGAAATGATGCCTGTGAAGTCACACAGGTCTGAACCATGATCTATAATAATAACATTCTCCAACATCCTCATACTATGACCTGTTTGCATTTGCTTGTATATTATATTATATTGTGTGTCCGCTGTCTTTGCCAGAAAAAGTAACTTGGTCAAAGTTACTGATAAACCAAAATGTGCAAGACATACAAGTGGCAACTATTTATTTTCATTGAAGTGACAGGATCACTGATAAACCAGGCTTGAAGGCTCACTGACGTGTTGTTTTCTAGAACGTTACTGTAAATGAATATTTGTATCTAGGTAGAGAAGCTAGTCTCTGGTTGGTCCATGTGTGTGTAATAGTGTACTTCCTGTCCTGGTCTGTCAGGATGGCGTGATCCTGGGAGCCGACACGAGGGCAACTGATGACATGGTGGTGGCCGACAAAAACTGCATGAAAATCCACTACATCGCTCCTAAGATCTAGTGAGTAAACGGGACCAGGACCACGTTCTGTCCTCACTCACCCGTCTGTCCTGTCCTGGAACTCTGTCCTATTTCTGCTCATATGAGTAGGACTTTCATTTTTACAATAAGACATAGTGCTTTGGCTTTCCTGTATCTCACATTCCTTTTCATGTTTGTAGCTTAAATCCATATAAACGTATGGGCTCTGTGGGTTGATCAGGAGCAGGCATAGGGGCTGGGTGTCTGAGTACCAAGATGTTTTCACCCAGGAATGAAAGGGTCGACGGCAAGACGCTGAGTCTGACTGGTGTTTGAGGGGTTTAGGTACTCTTTAGGGGTCCCTGAGGTATTTTATGATCTAATGAGGTATTGTATATATAATGTGGTCTTGTTAAAGGGATAGTTCGGAATTTTGGACATTTTTCCAAGTCAGCTGGTGTGTTTGAGACGTCTGGAGACGTTTTCAAGAAATTTAATTCAGTTCTTCTAGTTGCCGAGTTCGCTTATGCTATGACTAGCGCAAGTCAATCATTCTAGTTTTAGCATGGCATTAAAAACACTCATACAGACTCCACAGTGCACCCGAGGCAAATCCATTGTAACGGCAGACTATCGATGTACATATCTGTGTTGATAGAATGTTTGAAATAAAACCAACCTTGCATTTTTAAGGATTTATTTCTCAGCAGCAGCAGCAGCGTGTCATACTTCCTAGTAGGCTATGGCAGCAGCAGAGTGATATCACCTAGCACTTATAAGTTACCGGTTCTATAATAGTTTGTTTATCTGCTGGCATTGCAGACGCAGAGTAGCCTGCAGTGCTAGTTTCTTCAATCTCACAGAAATGGACACTTTTGGAGAATATACTGAAACTTTTGAAGACTCTGATGAGGAGGTTTTTGCGTGGGCTGCCCGGTGTTTGCGTGAGGTTAAATCGCTTTTCACCCAGGTCTTTTCGTTTTGCCTATTTACGGGCAGTATTTCGGGCGGCGCGTCTTAGAGTTTTGAGTCCGATGGAGAGTCCGCATGTGTGGATTTGCGTGGCCGTGTGCTGCCCGGTGTTTGTGTGACGTCCAAGCGCTTTTCAGACAGCCTTGGGGGCCTAAGTGCCGACAAATCGGTGTTCAGGTTGTGTATTTACCGGCTGGATTCCGAGCAGCGCATCTTAGAGTTTTGAGTCTGACGGAGCAAAGTAAAATTCCGCTTCTGCTAAGATACTAGTCCCTCAAAAAATGGATGATTCATGGGATGCGAGGTTAGTTTTGTTTCAAATATTATTCTATCAACACAGAACCATTGACTTGCTCTAGCCATAAGCGAACTCGGCAACTAGAAGAACTGAATGAAATGTCTTGAAAACGTCTCCAGACGTCTCGAACACACCGGCTCACTTGGAAAATAGGTCTTATGTCCAAAACTCCGAACTATCCCTTTAAACTACTTCCTGTGTGTGCTGCAGCTGCTGTGGTGCCGGCGTGGCTGCAGATGCAGAGATCACCACGCAGATCATGTCGTCCAACGTGGAACTGCACATGCTCAACACTGGGCGACCCCCACTGGTCGCCATGGTAACCAGACAGCTGAAACAGATGCTGTTCAGGTGAGTGTACCAGCGGCGTAAAACACAAATCTCTGACAGTTAGACCGTACATATTTATCATTTCAGTTTGAATGCTCGATAGACTTGCATTTATCAAACACCCTTCTGGTCTTCTGAGCACTCAAAGCATTTAACACTTCACGTCAACATTCATCCATTCACACACAAGGAGCCACCGGCCCATCGGGATCTAATGAACACATTCACACACAGTTTGAGAGTTGGAGCAGTTTGGAGTTCAGCATCTTGCCCAAGGTCACCCTGACATGTGGACAAGGAGGAGGACCCGCTCCTTGTCTCTCTTCTCTTTTGTTTTCTTGGGTTTCATAGACCCTTAACAGTGATGACATCATAGATACTGGCACTCATGTGTGGTTTTAATGTAGCCATCCACACCGGTTAGAAGTTTAAACTGTTAACAGCATCTAAATATCTGCTCGTTAAATGTTTGTATGTCAGAATCCATATTCTAACACTTCTCCAGCATTCAGACCAGGATGGTGTTCCAGTGGAACCAGTGACCGTGTTACCTGGTGACTTTCAGCTGGTAGTAACTTCAGTAAACGGTTGGTGTAGATGATGAACACAGATGGATTTAAACTAGATTGAAGGCTTCTACGAGGACTCCTACATGTTCTGTTGGTGTTCCAGCAGCTGGGAGTCACCAGGTAACACGGTCACCATTTGAACCCAAACACCGGTGATGTCTATAAACATGACTGTTGGTAAAAGCCAGTAAAGCTGTGAGTCTCTGTGTGTGACGTTGTGTTCATGACCTCAGATAACGAGTTGATCATCTAGTGACTCTTAACGTTACACAACAGATCCATGGTTCTATGTGGACGCTCTACCCAACGGTTCTACCCACGGATTTAGGTTCCTTCACCTTCTTTGGTGTTCATTACATGTGTTGACTTGTGTTGTTAAAATGTGCGACACGCTAATGCACGTTGTCATGGGTTCCGAACATTTAAAGGCCTGTTCCTTCCTCCCATTGGCCGACAGAAAGCAGCATGCTGTAGTGACGTGCTTGTGTTTCAGGTACCAGGGTCACGTCGGTTCCTCTCTAATCCTCGGAGGAGTGGATGTGACCGGAGCTCACCTGTACAGTGTTTATCCACACGGCTCCTACGACAAACTGCCGTTCCTCACCATGGGTACGTAATTCATCCCCCCCCCCCCAGACAGAATAAAGCTTTATTCTGTCTGAGCTTATTCATGAATGAATGATGTGTTTCAGGCTCTGGAGCTGCAGCTGCTGTCTCGGTGTTTGAGGACAGATTCCAACCCAACATGGAGGTGAGGCTGACTCTTCCATGCTTGGCTGATGTAATCCGATGTGTAACGCCTGCTTGTGACTCCAGTGTGTCAGGGTCGGTAAGGTGGTCACTATGTCAGATCAGGTGATTAGAGAGCCACCGACCAATCACGGCTGCTCACCTTTCACCAGGTGTGTGATGTCATCACCACTCAGCAGGTTACTGAAGTACCTCTGCTATCTCTCTCCAGCGGTTTTCCTTTCTTCACTCTGTCTGAAACATTAAAGAGGGCAGGGCTGTTGTTGCCATAGTAACCGTAATGTTTCCTCCATTTCACAACAACATCGTTCCTCCGTCTCTTCACCATTGTTTACAGTCGTTTACAGATCGCTCTGTGCTCCTGTTGGTCGAAGTGACGGAACAAAATACATGCTGGACTTCCTGAAGGCATGCTGTGCAGAGACTCGAGTTCAGATCTGCATCTGCTGCCGGCAGGATAGTGCAGGTTTTCAGTGATTCAGGTTTTCCAGTAGTACTGGATGAGTAGTAGTGGCTCAGTGATCTGGTTTGGACCCCAAAAGCCAGACTCAGAGACAAGGCAGCTAAAGTTCAAAGTTCAGTTGCCCTTGTGTTCAGAGGCGATCTGGCAGAGAATGATGGGAACGCCTACAGCATGAACTTGAAGTCAACTTCTGGTGAAGTGAAGCTGAAGTGCCAAAAACTGCACAACCTCAAAAGACCAATCGAGGCTCCAAAAGGGAGTCAATCCCAATAGACAGGCTAAGCCCCGCCCCTTCATGTGTCCATCAATCTTCAAATCTCATTTGGTGGTATAACTGTTAATGTCAGACTGTGAAAATATGTATTGGTAACTATTGAACACCAACAACATGTCGGACAGTTCATGTACCTTCTCTTCGTCCTGTCTTCCTCTCAGCTGGAGGAGGCCAAGCAGCTGGTACGAGACGCCATCGCTGCAGGGATTTTCTGTGACCTGGGTTCGGGCAGCAATGTGGACTTGTGTGTCATCACCGAGGCTGGAGTGGAGTTCCTGCGAGGCTACGACAAGCCGGCGGCCAAGGGCAAAAGGTGAGCAGTATACAAGTCCCCTTTATAACTTAAACAGTGTGTTCTATGTCATAACTGCTGCTTTGATTTAGTTCTTTGATTTACTTTTGCTCTTATTGAAATGACTTTTTATTTTATTTATTGTGTTGATTTCTCTTTATATATACGTTTCATCAGTGTTTTCATTTGAATATATATAATTGAATCCAGTTCTGATGATGTGGACGTAGTCTGCAGGATAATGATATGTGTTTATGTATTTAAACTGGTGTGGTAGAAATAAAACCTTCACAGCTGCTGTGTTGAACTGATTCAGTGAACACAGAGGTTTTATTCTAAAATGAACCATGAGGGACTCTTGACTTCTACTCCTGCCATGAAGGACATTTGTCTGTGCTCTATAGCAGTCGGCTCCCCCTGCTGTCCAAGGTGCCTCTGCACCACCACTGCTTTGGGCCCTACCTCCTTATTCACATTCAACTTGAACATCTTCTTTTGTACAAGCTTTTAATTGAAGAATTTCCATTGAAGCTTTTCCATTTCCTATTGTGATTTTCATATTTGATGTTTCCCTTTTCTTATTTCCATTCATATGCTCATGTTCATCTCTATGATGAATGTTCTTTTAAAGTTGAGTCATGGCCTGATTATTGCTGGTGGAGTAGTAAAACATTAATGTTGGCCAACATGGAGTGAACATGAAGGACTAATGAGGCGTGTGTTGTTTCAGAGAGGGGCGGTACAGATATGAACCTGGCACCACCGCCGTCCTCACCAAAAAGGTGACGCCGCTCTCTCTGGACGTCGTCCTCCAGTCCGTTCAGACCATGGACACGGAATAACAGACAACCACATCATCAGCGTAGGAAATCCATGGATGAAGAACATCTTTAACGCATCACCCACTGGAACAAAACAATCTTTTCTTTGTTGAATGATCCCTGTAAGTTAGTTGGTGAAGTACTTTTACTTCAGCCTGTATTTGTGTCTGACTAAAGCTCGCAAATATTCACACAGCAGCATGTGGACAATGTTAACATCAAAACCATCCTTCAGCTAAACCTAACAGCAGCTGCAAAACCATGAAACGCTTATTAAAAGTTTGAATGATTTGTCTTTCTGAAAAAATGGAGTACGTTTTCATGACTGACATTCATGATTTATAGACAAACGCTGTTTTCACAATCATAATAAACCTCCACACAAGCCTTCACACTGGTTGTGTTATTTCATGTGTGCAGGACTAGAAATGCTACTGCGATCACATTTCATATGAAGCATGATAATGCCATTGGTTTTCATCATTCATGACTGGACTGAATCATATGTAGCCTCTGCTTATTATTATGTGATATGTGTAATATGTGTGTAGCGGTCAGTTTCATGGACTGATTATTACTGGAATTATTAATAACTTAAAGAGAAACCTTGTGTCTCTCACACACAGCAACACAGTCCTCAGTCCTTCTCTGTAATGTCAAAATGTATTGAAAACAGATGTAATCGCTTCCAATAACATGTTTGATCAAACACGATGCTCTGTTTAAATCTATATTCGTGAGCCTTGCAGAAACGTCTTTTTCACGGCAGGCACACTTTGCTCTCGGTGTCGCCGGCTGACACACACCTGTTTACTGAGCAACAATGTACATTAGACAGCATTAAAAACATGAATCACAGGTTCAAAGCTGATCTAAACAGCTGGGTTTTCACAGTGTGGAGCAGTCACGGATGTGGGGGGAGGGCAGCGATGGAGAAGGCTGTCGCCCAGGGCGGGGGCTCGGGCCTGAGAGGTGGAGAAAGGAGACTGGTGTCAGAGGAGCTGCGGCTGTAAGGAGGAGTGTGATGGTGGAGCAGGTCGGTGAGGGAGGAGGGGGCCTGGTTGTGAGTGAAAAGGAGGACTTTGAAGTGGATCCATTGAGGGACAGGGAGCCGGTGCAGTTCAGTTAAGTTCGTTTGGCACTTTAGTCAACTGGGGTTGTTTTTAAATGCAAAGTTGAACTCGACAGCTGAGGGGAATCAGTCAAACACCCTCAAATCTTCAAACCAGGCAACACAACGTCAGCTTCAACTCAATGTTAAATCTTACCTCATTCATCATTATCCAGATACAAATATACATGTGAAAAGATAATGATCCTATCATTTCTAATATGAGGGGAAAGAGCTTTTCCATATTTTCAGGATGGCTCCTATAGTTTTACCTTATTTTATCTCGTTTTCGCCAAAAAGTCATTTGATCTTCCTATAGAGTGATGCATTAGCATCCCAGAGGCTAAACATGAATACTATAGATATCTTCAATATTAGCTTCTAGATCAATCCGTTATAAAATGATAAGTTCCTGAAGTTGGAAAAATGCATTTTCGCACATGGCTTTTTTGGGCTTAATTTCAATTGTATTTCTGAAACTATGCGGAATTAAAAGCTAATATTTTGCATGGTGGGTACGAACATATAGATCTACCTTTAAGATTTTTCCAGCTAAATCTGAGGAGGTGACCTGAGGCTCCTGGAATGTAGGTGAGTTGACATGGAATCACCCAGCAGAGTATACAAGTGTGTCATACATGTGTCATACATGTGTCATACATGTGTCATACATGCAAGACGAAAGGAAGTGGTTGTTGTTGTTTGTTTCAAGATTAAGATCAACTCTTTATTTAAGTGCTTATCGGATCAGTGAGGTTCCTGAAAATGTTGACCACGTTATAATGACATGTAGTAAGAATAATTCTGGTAACATCTTTTTACTGCTTGGTTGTAAGACAAAGGGTTTTGATTTTTACTTGAATATAACGTGTGTAAAGCTGCTGTTACAGTCTCCAGTACACCAGGTGGCGGTATGTACCCATGCGGTGCTTTGGGACCCACAGAAGAAGAGGAAGCTGAAGATGATTGGTTGAGCCGGAGAGGCGTCGTTTTTGAATTTTAGTCGGATTTTGTTGTGGCTGCTTGACACCATTCAGTCCGGTTTCTGGTATTTATGAAACATTGAATTCGGGAATACTGTTCAACTCCACCGGTACGTTTACAATGACCTTATATGGTTCGGAAAGGTTTAAAACGAGGACGACAGTGTGACGTCGTAGACTAGTATTTACACGTTAGCCGACCGTAAAGCAAGCAAGAACCAACTGTAACTGTTGAATTTAACGTGGTGACGTTAGTGTTAATGTACAGCCGTTACCCGGCGACGTGTATAGTAACGTTATCAGAGTAGCTGCACGTGCGACACCGGCGCTCCGTGACGTTACCGCGTTTTCAGTGTTGGGAAGATTAACGCTGCATGCTAGCTGAGGTAACGTGTTTGACGCTGTCCGTCTCTCCCAGGCTGCTGCCTCGCTGAGTGTTGGACACGATGCGTCACGACTCCTCCGCCAGCCGCCGGAAGGGGACGACACCTCAACGGCGACCCCCGCCGGGGTCCCCGGGGCCCTCCGGATCAACCAGGCGGTCCCCAAGACAGAGTGGAGCATCAAGTAAGACGAGGGACCTTAAATCGGTCACAGCTTCTATCTGAACTAGACAGTTACAACGAAGCAGCTCATCCTGGTGTTTAAATATTCATATTCCATAAATTAATAATCTTTCATCCCACCTCTACAAACACATTCCCTCTGGTAAAGTGGAATATTTGAGCCGTTTATCAGGCCTTCATTCCTTCAGAGCAAATCCATTCTGACTATGTTTACATGCACCAATTGACCTTTCCCCCTAAACCCATCCCTACTAATCACATACTGTAATGTAGTAGAGGTTGTGCTTGTGCTTTTTGTTCTAACCCAACAACCGTCTTTTCTGTTCTGAGGACGTGTGTTGCAAAGTGACAATAATTTGTCAAAAGAATGCCCCTGAAACCTCAATAATATCAACATATCAGACATGTCTCTGAAAAAGCTCCGTTCACAATAAGAACTCATTCAGGTTATATCCAGATGTATTCTGGTGCGTGCTGGTGGAGCTGCAGGCTGCTGGGCTGTGAGAGCAGTCATCAGGCTGCAGATGTCGGGCTACATCCTTGATGTTCTGACCCACAGACCACCAATCAGTCCACCTGTCCTCACAGGAAGACTCAAACTCTGTATGTGTCTCCAGCGCTGCCCGCCCCGTCTGTCAGGAAGAGAAGGTTTCGACCAGGGACAAGGGCCTTGATGGAGATCCGCAAATTCCAGAAGAGCACCGACCTGCTGCTCAGGAGGGCCCCCTTCGCCCGTCTGGTGAGTCCCGCCGCCACAAGGAGAGTTCACTAGCAGGAACACACTTATACCGTTTGGATTTAATTCATCAGCAGGAATATTAATGGTAACACATGATGATAAATTCTCCTAATCGATATGCCTTGGGAGTCTGAAGCAGCGTTGGCTCTCCTGTGTGACTGCAGCTTGACTGAGTTTGGATTCTTGTTCTCGTTCAGGTTCGTGAGGTGAGCAACAGTTTCTCCAGAGAATCTCTCAGGTGGCAGGTCTACGCTCTCATGGCTGTGCAGGAGGTAAGCACCAAATCTACGTATGACTGAGGATCCTCTGTCAACATGATGTCTGCTATTTTTCTCCTTCATGCCTCTTCCTCAGTCAAAATGATGGAGGCTGCGTTGGAAAATATAAATAAATGTTTTGACAGAATTTTGGATGCAAATTGGGGAGGTTCATCTCACAGAAGATGATAGGATGGATGACATGCACGGCAGCAATACAAACAGCTATAGTGTAGCGTTATTTCTGTATGTGGTCGCATGTTACGCAGGCCATTTTCATTCCTATCTGCGGGGATGTCGGTTAATTCAAATACAGATTGGCTTGTCGCTGTGTGAATCATGCAACACAGATGTCGGGGGTCATTTCTAAATCACATGGGGTCCCCATGGAAGACTCGTCCTGTGGGAATAGGGCTTAAAGTGACTTAAAGTTTGAGTCGGCGAGTCCGTTCACCAACACCTTCTGTTATATGAAGTGAAATCCTTGTGACATCCCGACAGCAGTGAACACATTAAAACATTTCAAACATGTCATCTGTGTCCGTGGCTGGACTGTCCATGTTTACTTCCTGATTCACTCTGCCATCTGGAGCACTCGTTTGAACAGAGGTCTGAACGAAGGGGGCGGGGCTTCGTTGGTTCGTTGATGCGTTCAAAGTCTCTGTGGTTTTTCCAAATGACCAACTCAACCGTTAACACTTAGCTGTAAAGTGTTGTGTGGTGCATTCAGGGACAGACAGAGGAGTCTGTTTTTATCATATCAAATTGTCATTATTTTTTATATTCCTCTATCACACATTAGCATATTTCATATAATATGCTCATAGACTAACACTATTCTGGGATGAATTTTCATACAAATGGAGTCCAATGGTTCATTTGAAAGTCCCAGATCATGAACCTGATCAACCAATCAGAGGTGAAGCTAATGTCTCTGATGTAACGTCCTTGGTCCTCGTCCTTCCAGGCCTCGGAGGCGTTCCTTGTCTTGTTGTTCTCTGATGCCAACCTGTGTGCCATCCACGCCAAGAGGGTCACGCTGTTCCCCCGGGACATCCAGCTGGCCAGGAGGATCCGTGGCGTGGACAACATGTAAACACAACGCTTCTCTGCTGGTACTGGATCTGGACTTGTGATGGTCAAGCAGCTGATTTTATACCTTAACTTTACATCATAGATCTGCCGGTTAGTGTGATCTGTGAGTTCTATTGGTGTGTGTGTGTGTGTGTGTGTGTGTGTGTGTGTGTGTGTGTGTGTGTGTGTGTGTGTGTGTGTGTGTGTGTGTGTGTGTGTGTGTGTGTGCGTGTGCGTGTGCGTGCGTTAATATTTCATATGTAAGACCTTTAATAAACACAATGTTAGTTGTATAATTACTTGTGTGTGTGTGTAACAATCCAGACGTATGTCTGCATCCGGTGACATTTACTAAAACACTTAATGACCTTTTGCTAAGCCCCGCCCCCCGCTGCAGCTGCATCAAGCTGCCAGAGATACGTCACCTTGGAGAAACTCCCCTCCGACCGTCCTGAGTCTGCAATATTCCACAGAGACTTTATGTTGAGTGAGTTTAGGGGGAAGCAGACATGTCTGTGTTTGAAGGAAATATCAGGACGTCAGACGGGTCAAAAAGATGAAGATAGAAGCTAAAGTCTAAAAGTGAACCACCTCATCACAAGTACACGTATTTGTGATGAGGCTAGATTGTTACTATAAGTGTCTGACAACATTATGAAAAGCTAAGTTTAAGTTAAAGAGAAGCTAATTTTTACAAAGACATGGATTATATCTAAATCAGAAATCGGGTTTTCACTGTGAATATAAGTGAACGAGTCATAATCATCCATTTATTCTGAATCTACACAAACTCATTGATGTCCCATTCATATCTCCAAAGCATCAATAATCCTCCTGTAGAATCACCAGAGACCAGCAGGAAGTGACATCACAGTCAGTCGTAGCAGGAAACCTCAGTGATGCTGAGGTCCGACTCCAGAGGAAGCAGCCGTTTGTTTACTGTGAGGATTCTCAGTCACATCAGCTGTCTGCCTGTCTGTCTGGGAGACGGTCACATCAGCTGTCTGTCTGTCTGGGAGACGGTCACATCAGCTGTCTGTCTGTCTGGGAGACGGTCAGCCTTGAACACTCACCCTTGTGAGTTGGTCTCTTGTTGCTGACAGCAGCTTGTCCAATCAGTTCCACCGATAAACAGGACAAACAGCAACGTGCCGATGTGAGACATGAAGCTCTCGTGAGTTGATAACAGCCCTCTGACAGGAAGGCCTTATATGGCTCTAATGGACCACATGCATGAAGCTGTGGATAAGGACAGCTGCTGCTCGTGTGACAGAGCTACAGATCACCTGCTCTTCTTGTCTCTCATATTGTATTGAATATGTCATGCGACTGCTGCTGCTTTGAAGCTTGAAACGGGCCATCATGTTTGCACTTTGGTTCCACTGCAGACATCAAATAATCCGCTTGAAAAACCAGTTTTGTGTTTGTAACACAGCCCACTGCATTATGGGTAGAGCAACAGTAGAAAGAGAGGGAGGGTAGGAGGACGGGTCAAAGGAACACAGGACTTTAGTCCAGGAGGCTGATGTCAAACATTTAATCCCGTTAGTCGTCAGTGTTGATAGTCACATGACTTGTTTGTCACTCGCTAGTCACCTGACTCGTGAGTTAACATCAACCTTTTCCTAAAACTAACTCAGTGAGTTTGTTTTCTGAACCCAACATCCTCTGACTTTTATTTTGAAAAGACACTATGCATGTAAGGAGTGTTCTCTGGGATTTAAATGCCAGTTTGTTGAAATACTGCCACTGATGTTACGCAGAATTCTATTTATACTGAATTCATTGAGGATTATTGTATATGTGTCAATGATTAGCAACAACATTGATTTTGATGCATTTTTATTTTGTCTGCAGTGTCAGATTTAAAAAAAAACTCCCACTTGTTACATTAAGGACAAAAAGTCCCCGTCCTAAAACCAGCTATAAAAAAATACTATATATTTGAATTATTTTACCGAGTTCTTTTCAACCAACATCAGTCCTGATCATAACGACCAAATATTAATTTACAGAACGTTAAACCTGTAAATGCCAGTTTGTTTACATGTTGCCACTGTTGTTTTTAAGGAAAATAAAGTTGCTCAGCGCTCTAATGTGGAATGTTTTTTACAGTGTGGGATATTACAAATATTAGCACCAACATTGATAAAACACTGCTCTGCTCTAGAATACAGCAGTGCCCCTAGTGGACACCAGAAGGACAGCATTTATTAGTAAAACAAACATGAGAAAACAGCTCAATGTGATGGAAAAGAATCAAAAGGACCCTTTAGAGCCTGATAGAATGAGTTACGGCTGTCGGACCAAATCACAATGGGGACATTTTTGTCCTTAATGTTCTGAGTGTCTTTATTTTGGCTGCACAGTTTATGATAGACTTACTAAGAGCTGAGGTTTTGACTTCCAAAATGCAAAAAAACAAACCCCAAAACTCACATCCCTGCTAAAATGTATGCCATAAGCATTAAGACAGAAATGTTCTTCTCACTGGAGGACTGCACGTTTCCCAGCCGTCTGAAACAGAATTCATTTTAAAAAGCTGACCATGTTGATAAAGACATATATTGCTGATTGCACTTTTAAGGATGACACCGTTGTCATGTTTTTCTTTCAGTTGATAGAAACGTCTAAACCCACTGGCTGCACTCTACTGTGAGTTCTACTCCTAGAAATATTAATAATCATGTATTTCTATGGTTCTACCAATGTCCAACAGTAGAGATGCTGCAGCATGACGACTGCAGTCCGTCAACCAACCAGCCACCATGAAGGATGTTTACGGGACATGTTACTACACATGTTGCTATACATGTTGCCAATGAGACAAAGACACTAAAACTCATTATCATATTCAATGTAATTTGTCATCTAGTCGGCAAAACATAAAAAATATGGTGGAAATGTCCAAGGTAGGCCATTTCTTCAAGAGACACTGAACGTTTGAATGAGGAATCCCTTACTCCGAGCTACAAAGTATTTCACAAATACCTCACACCTCCTTGAGCTGCTTCTTTCCAGAAAACAACGAGAGCAGCAGCTTCTCTCTCTCAATGGGTTTAGACATTTCTCGGCAATAAAAAGCAAATAAAAACTAAAATGACCGTTGTCGTCAGTTCAACGTGGAACACGACGTCTGCTTGAGGAGCAGCCAACGTGTTAGTGTGGATGGATGTTGACTACGTTAGCTCAGCTGCAGCAGCCAACCACAGAGCCCCACTGTTCCTGATGTCTGGTCACATGACTAGCGTCCTGTAGAAAGTAGAGGACCGCATCTTTTCATAGAAGACTGAGGTATTGAACACAAAGAGCAGAGTGGGGTCAGAGCTCCGACCTCACATCGGTATGCCGTGGCATCAGCAGCACTATTTCAAACATGTTAATCCGGCTGAGGCACACTTCCTTGCCAGGAGGCCTGCATCCACATCAACCATGTCCACTTCCTCTTCCTGCCCCGGCTGCCAGCTGCCAGGACCAAGTAGCTTGTTTAACAAACATCGGAGCTTCTCCCAAATACAAACTGTCCATTCTGCACAAATGCAAAAGGAAAATATGTACAAGTGTTACCATTAAAATAACAGATTGCTAAAACGAGTGATTATTGTGATCAAAATAGACTCTGTGGAGTTTCCTGTCTGACGGCATGATGTGTGGACACCAGGGGGATGATGGGAAGGCTGCAGGCCGCCGTCCACGCTGCTCCGGCCTCATTACGCTGCATGGAAAACGCTTCAGGAGGCGACATGTGGTCTCGTACTAGCCCTCTGACCTCGAGTGTGGTCTAGTGATTCCAGTTCAAACTGATGGAGCGTGCTGCCTCTCGGAGCGGGGCGGGGCCCGTTAGTTGCTGATGGCAGCCTCGGAGCCGGCGCTGGCTGCAGGGATGCGAGGCACCTTCTTGGCTGGACTGGGGATGTGCTGCAGGAGGGGAAATGACTGTTAACAAAGCTGCTCCACAGCACCGATCACGGTCATGTCCCATTCACCAGTCTGGTCCTCTCAGCTGCTCTTCAACAGGAACACTGTTCACAGTCGCTCCTACTTTTACTTCGCTGTTAAACTTCCTTCCTGCAGCTGTTTAACATTTAACGCTGTCTGGCCTGAATTATCCTTAAAAAACACCCAAATTAGGGGTAGTTTGATTGTCTCTCAACATGATGATGCCAAAGTCAGTGGTCACCAAGTTTTAGTGTACCGTCAAGCTGACGTAGCGTGTTTTAGTGTATCCTTAAGCTCTGAAGGCCATTGTAGCTAACAGTACACACTATGGCAAATGTGTAGACGGAGGTAACAGTGTTAACCACAGGGTGGGTGCTACGCTTCCATGGCAACATGATCAGCTGTAACTGCCGCATGACAGCAGGGCAGAGCGGCGTCCGTGAGCGAGTCAAAGTCAAAGGAACGCTGCTGGCCAGCAACGTCAGAGAGGAAGTTCTGATAACAACACATAACAACCCACTAAACATGGCCTGTATTAATGCTCTGAATGTTCCTCCACATGCTCACCGACTCATCATGGGTTCCAGCTGGTCATAAACTCACACATAGAAGGCCGTGTACGCGTTCCTGGCATTGACATTAGAAACAATGTGGGAAACTGGTCAGACCATTAATTATCCTGTACCTCGGTGGCATTGATGGAGCGAACCACTTCTGGCTCTGCTGGCAGGTCGTCGTCCAGAGGTCTCCGGGCGTATTCCCTGCGGTGCTTGTCATCCACTCGTGTCAGGTACCAGGTCCCTGGGAACAGGTCCTCCACTGAGCCTCGAGGGACGTAGCTGGCTGCACACACACACACATCAGCAGAAAGGGGTCAGATATCACACCGTCTCTCTGGCCCCTGGAGGCAGAGTTCAGGTCGTACACTGATTGGTCAGTCAGCTACGGTTGTCCACTGCCATTAAACATCACAATCAACTTCATATTGGGGATGAATATAGTATTTTGCATTGGACAGCGATATTGAATCTACTAAAAGGATCATTCATCATTCACATCGACTTTGTGGACAAAAGCGGTAGTGTTAGTGAGCACCAGAGCCCCTTTAGAAAGCCTCTCATTTCACCGACAGTGCTGGTTCTGGTTCTCCACCCTTCCCTCCAGCAGCCGTGTTCTTGCTGATGGGATTTCATGACAGCCTCACATTTATTCCTCATTTAAGTTGAAATGTGCATATTCACCTAATTTGCATTCACTAGTATGCAAACACGCTGTGCCAAATAGTTTGCTTTGCATTTGGTGTGAAGCCACTATAAGAGGGTCATACCCAAGTGGTGCGTGTCCTCCCTCAGCTTCATGTGCTCAGAGAAGTCAGCAGGCGACACCTTCTTCCTGGAGTCCAGTCTGGCCTTCAGGTCACTGAGGCTGGACACAAGTTTCTCAAGAGCCGACCCTGCAACAGTCAACAAACCACATGAAGACAAATGAACAATAATGTCTACATTCTGATTCCATCCCTATTCCACAGGTGAACAGACTTACCCGGTGTGTGGTCCTGTGTGACTCTGAGGGAATACAGAGTGGCAGCAAATCCTGACCCATAGGAGAAAACTCCAACCCTCTGTCCGGCTAACTGTGAAGATGTGTGTCTGCAACACAGGGGCAACAAGGCTCTAATCACACAACAACACCAGGACTCAACCGTTCAACCACTTCAGCCACATCTAAGACACGTGCAATGATAACCTGGAGTACGAAACGACTGTTTGAGGAGCCAATAATCTTACGATATAGCTGCAGGATGTGATCTTCAAACAAGATGCATTCATTTTTAGATGTCATACTAATGTTGTCAGGATACCGAAATGGGGACTTTGTTAAAATGCCTACATATCTCAATACAGATACTGAAATGATAGCAAGAAAAAAATGTAAAAGTCAGGGAAAGTAATGGAAGATGGGAATTAAAATGGTTGTAATGTATTAATTTAAACATGTATGTATATTGAATGTGTATATGATTTGATAGTTAAGTTCACATTAATGGTTATTCAGGGGGAGAGTGGTACTGCAGCAGGGAGACGGAGGCTTCCAGAACAAACATGATATTAAACTCAGATGAAGACTGACTGTCTGTCAGACTAAGTACTACCAACAGGTCTGGGGTACCAGCAGGCTGTGGCCGTACGGTTCTAGTATGGGTTTACCATGAAACACTATTCCCTAGTATCAGGTAGACCTAACAGGTTGGTATCAGCTCCCTCTCAGTCTAATGCTTTGTTTCCTATGTTGTTGTTTTGAGTTATTGAAATTTGATTTAGACACATTTTGTTCATGTTGATGTCATGAGAAAACTTGGGTCACACGGTGATTCCAAACAACAGAACCAATGAATGCACTGAGACGTACTGTGCAAAGAGTGAAGCCAGGCAGCCGTAGACAGAGGGGGTGTACATGTTCCCGTTCTGGTTGGAGATCAGCAGGGAGGGCTTGGTCTTCCTCTCAAACAGGTCTGTGCTGGCCTTCATAAAGGCCTTCTCCACATCACGGTCAAAGTAGGTCTCTTCTGGTCGCACATCCCTGAAATTCAAACACATGCATGGACAGAATTACAACCGGGGTCAGGGTTTCCTTGTCTTGCATTTCTGCCAACCGGTTACACACGTGTACAATAGAGTTTATCTCTCTAGATGGAGTCAAACGATCCGTGATGTTTGATCTGATGACTTCATGTAGAACATACTGGTTGATCCAGATAAAGGAGCCCTCTAGCTTTCTGGGATGTCATATGAAGAACGAGTCAAACGTGATCCCGTATCTGAACTCAGGCTAGCATCTACTCACTAATAAAAGCGTCCTGAGTCCTGGTCGGGAGGCTTTGAAAGCAAAGGGAAAATAAGAGGATTCGTCAGTGCCACAATGTTCCATGAAGTTTCCCAAAGCAGTCATGTGCAGAGTTCAGCATTTTGGCTGTCATCATGCTGGACTTTTGCTGTCACCATTTTGAGTTTTTTGCAGCCAGAGAAGTGACCATATTTGGAGGGACGTTGTAGATGTGACGAACACAAGCGGCAGAGCGGCAGCAACCCTACTGCATCTGGTTCCACCCGACGTCCAGTTAGAAGCCGTTCACAAATTTAGCACCAGAATTCAAGATAAACTTTACAGTAAAGTGTTAAAAGTAATCTTAATCTAATCTTTTGGGTTGAGATGATAATACAGAGCGCTGCTCCAAGCTCTGTGTGAGAGACATTGATGCCATCGACTCCCTTTCCCCTGACCTATACCCTTTTTCACTTTGACTTTCAGTGTGATTTGGAATCCAGCCCTCAACGGGTTGATGGTTTTTGCTTTCCACTGTTTCCACTCCAACTTCCTTAATACGTTCAAAATCTGAAGTGTTCCCTTAATATTTGTGAGCAGTGTACTTCAAATGTTAATGTGATGAATGAAGCTCTGTAGGCTCAATTAATATTAATAATAATTTGATACATTCCAGAGAAAACAAGCCAGATATCCTCTTGACATTGGCAAAGGCATTGTCCGACTGTAGAGCTAACTTAAACTCTGCTATGCTGGACACAGAGAAGACAGCAACAAGTCTACTCTCTCCTGCTCCTTTATTAGTCCTGTAAAGAGGCCTGTCTCATGGGTTTATTGGGAGCGTACCTGAAGGCATCGAGGCCTGTGAAGGGTCCGGTCTCAGTGTTGGGGCTGGGGTGGCTCAGGAAGTCATTCAGCATCAGTCTAGCCAACGACTTCTGCACCAGCTTGCAGTATGGAGAATGGAAGACGAGATGGCCGAAGTCGTCCAGGCTGAAACGCTCCTCTGATCCCTCTGTAGAGAGGAAGGAGGACATGCCTTGAAAACCCTTGCTTTGCACGGTCTCAAGAAATGTGGAACATACTTGGTTCCAACACTCGGCATGCTCCGTTTTATCTGCTACCTTCTCCAGCATCTTCCCACAGGCTGAAGACATGCTGGAAAACTGATGACTCCAAACCATAGACGTGAATGTGTGTGGATGGCTGTCTGTGTCTGTCCCTGTATCTGTCTGTGTCTATGTGTCTGTCCCTGTATCTGTGTCTCTGTCCCTCTCTGTCTGTCCCTGTCTCTGTCTGTGTGTCTGTGTCTGCCTCCGTCTCTGTGTCTGTCTCTGTGTGTCTATCCCTGTCCCTGTGTCTGTGATAGACTGGCTACCTGTCCAGGTGTACCCTGCCCTCGGCTGATGTCAGCTGGGATCAGCTACAGTCCCACCATGTGACCGGTGGCTGATAACAGTGATCCGTACTCACTGATCCAACTTAACTAAGTTCCAGTGGACTAACTTGTGTGCTCTAGATATCTTCTATATCTGATGGAAAACACAGTTCCCATACAGAAGACAAACTCAAGACAAAGTCATCTCTTGAGCCCCAATCAGTCATGTCGCCCTGACGACGTCCTCAGTCACTACACTGCAACACCAATGATATTATGTGTCTCAAGGTTTAGCTAAGTTTGTGCTCAGTCATATTGTAAAGTAAAGTCATATCACAGATATATTACCGTGTGCAGTATTCATTAATTGAAAGCCGTTATCATTGATTTTTCATTGTGTGTAATAAACAGGAAAAAACTGCTATGAAATGAGCTGCAGAGACAAGAATTCAGAATAATTTCATCAGTCCAGTCTGTTAAATAGCTGCATTTTCCTTTCCTTCTATAAAGAATACCGCCATCGAAACAAGGAAAAAAAAAAGGAAAATCATTTTTATAAATCTATTGACAATCTGTCCTACCACACAAGTTTCACCTCACCGTTACCTCCCTGCACACACAACTACAGTGACGTAAACGTGACGTCCAGGACAAAATGGTCTATTGTACATGTAGACACATCAGGTTAAAGGCTCAACTCATTAAAGTACTTTATGGTCACTGAACTAAAGTAAACCTCTTAGCACAGCAAGCAGGTTACATCCTAAACCCTCTTAACTAATCAGGCCATTATCCCACCAGTCCCTCCACATGCATGACAGACAGCACTTTTCCAGCAGAAGCTGCTGACTATCAAATACAAGCAACATTATGGGGTTTTTTTTGCTGGAAAGATTTGTATTTGTTGTTTTGACAAAGGTCTTCAGAGGGAAGCTCTTTCATTATATCTTGCATTGCATTAGATCTTTTGACTTTTGTTACTGTAATAAATATGTAAAACCCAGTGTGGTTGGGACACTGTGATTGATCGAAATCTATCTTCTACAAGTATCAACTCACCTCTTTGCCACTGTGCATGGATCTTGTTGCGATACACAGAGTAGCAGCGGTCCAAGGCACTCAGGTAGCACTCTATGGACAGCTTGCCATCCACCACCGGATATTCTGACATCAGGTCCGGCTTGTAGAAGTCATATGCATGCTGCATGTGGGTCCCTCGCAGACCTGCGCCACAGAAAACGGCAGCAGTTGGCTCAATTCACCTCCTTCTACATGTAGTAATCCTTCTATGTATGAATGACCCCACAATCTAGTATCTACACAACAATCAACACAAATTTAATTACGTTTCCTGCTCAAGTAAACGTTTTGCTCCTGTATGTATAGTTCAACACAGTTATCAGTAAACATTTGGGTGGTGGGATCAGCTCGATAACAGAAAAGTGCAGCACAACAACATCACTTGACTGACCTCGTTCAAAAGCCAGAGGAGCATTAGGCCCGACCAGCATGGCCACTGCACCAGCACCTCCAGTAGGCCGGGCACTTCCTGTGGCGTAGACGGCAATGTCCCCCGCTACAACCAACGCATAACGGCCTGCAGACAGGAAACATGAGTGGAAGGGAAAAGTTGAGGCTGATTTCATTTCCTTAGATAATAAATAAATAAATATATACAAGCTCTTCTCTACAATGCAATCATCAGCATAGTTGCATGAGATTCTTGCAGAAACCATTCTATAGGAACGAAACACTGTTGTTGCAACTAATTGAGCAAAGATGAACCATGACCTCCAGAGTATGTGTGTGGTGACGTATGTCCCAGGGATACAGGATATCAAGGGGACATAACGTTGGGAGGAATTTGATTTCATGGTTAAGAAGATAAACCTTCTCTAGCTCTGATTGATGGATGTCATGATATTATTGTTTGGTAAACACAGGTTATATATATATTTTTTGTTTTACTGGAAGAAGAAAAAAAAGCAAATATTGTTAAATAGGTGAACAATATGCCCGGGAATGTGGGGTAAAATGGTTCAAATGGCATTTTTCATTTCAGTTAGAGTTTGTAGCTAATTGAATGCATTTTTCTGCTAAAAAGCTACAATCTGATCAAAGAAACACATCTCAAAGATGTAACAGACTAAAAACGTGTTGCAATATATTCTAGACTGAACAATTAAAGAGGTAAAAGATGAACAATGTAACACTGAAAATACATCAAACATTCACTTGTGCACTCACCATCCCATGAGCTGGACTCCACCCAGTTGACAGCATTGAAGAGTGCAGCGGTTCCCCCGTAGCAGGCATTAGTGGTGTCAATGCCCTCCACATCTGTATTGCCAGAGTCCTCAAACAGCTGCATGATGACTGTCTTGACAGACTTGGACTTGTCAATGATGGTCTCAGTGCCGACCTCCAGACGACCGATGCTGTCATAAGACAGGCCGTTCCTCTCCATCAGCCTCTGCACCACCGTCAGGCACAAAGAGTTGATGTCCTCGCGGTCTGAGCAGAAGCCCATGCGAGCTTGGCCCAGGCCCACGGTGTATTTACCAGCCGCTACGCCATCTAACTGCTCCAGCTCGGCCTGATCCACATACTGGGACGGGAAGTACAGTTCCAAAGCAATGATGCCTACATCTTTGGGCCATGGTCCCAAGCAACTGATTGAGGCTGATCCTGGCATCCTGAATGAATTCATCACAGTTCAGCATTATTACATTAATACACTTTCACTTTGACATGTCTACAGTACTTAACCAGGTGCTGGCTGCAATGGATGAATAAAATAGACAGTGGTAGATACACAGAGACCTCAAAGTTACATGTGCACACAGCTACCAGCACATTTACTACTGTGATAACGTTGTCCAGTAGGTCAAAGTGCATCCTACTTATGCTGTTTGAATAATATAAGGCAATATTTACATCCATCCAGAGAACTATACACCATCACGGACCACCAGCCATTGCAGAATAATATCAAAGTATGGGTTTACAGAAGACTACAGTAGATTAGAAGCCAGCCAATAGCAATGAGATGTTGGGTAACAGACGGTCTGTGCTGTTGTTCTCCAGTTAGCTTAGATATCGTACAGCTAACGTTATTTAGCTACTGTAAGGTTAGCTAGATGGCAAGGTTACGGAGAACACTGACCAACTAGCATGTTAGCTAGGACCGTTTTACTGGTAGTGTGGCATTTGTTCGGTTTATTAACGTTGCTTGACGTTTATATATGACCGTTAACGATATTAACTAAATGCCGGTACCGTTGCACACGTCACAGGATGTTAAAAGACAGGACGATAAACCAGAGAAAGTTGCTAACGTTGGCTAGACAGCGTTTTCAGAAGTAACGTCAACTCGTTACATGTAGCATATGTGTTGAGTCTTAATTGTGGGAGCTAGTTAGCCCTTAGCGTATATTGTGTGTTTCCTACCTATACAGCTACATACAGCTTGTGTTTGGGAGACGAGAGCAGATATGGATAGAGGAGCCAAACTGGGTGAAAGGGCAACGGGATTTTTTGGAACTTCATTCTGAAATCTGTCACCCGTTAGACTCTGTCATACTGAAGAGTCAGTCGTGTGAGACAATACTGTTTTGTTGCCTAAAAGCTTACGAAACGAGTTTTTTTTTTATCAATAAATTTGATTACAGTTAATACAGAAAGATAATATGACAAGTTAGATTTCTACCCGGGACCAAATAGCTGACGGACCCGCTTCCGCCTCTCACAGATGATGCTAGAATTTACACCCAGCAGTTTGATCCAACGTTAGCAGTGTCTTGTTATAAGACATGTCCGAGCTCACGCGGCAGTAGGCAGACCACGACTCAACACTTCTAATGTAATTAAGAGTCCACACGGAGACTTGTGTCGACTAAGGTCGTCAGTCAAGACTAAACAGACAGTAACGTTTCACGAAGCTTCTCACCTGTGTGTGAAGTTAACTCCAGAGCTGATCAGCGTTAACACCGTTACGCCACTGTTTTTGTATCCAGTCCACCAATCTCTGACAGCTCGGCTGAAGTGTATTTATATGTCACGATGACAGCGCAGCGCTACAGCACCTGGCTTCCTGTCCAATCACAGCTTACAGGCAACATGCGGCGCTACCAAGTCCCGCAGCTTTCTGGCCAATTGGAGACGAGGAATCACAACCACGCGCCGGAGCCGCATCTCCGAGCCAATGGTGTGCGTTGTACGATGTCTGGTGAGAGAGAAGGAGCCTATCAGGTTGTGAAAGTAATTCCTGGCGCGGTAGTCACGGCAGTGAAGTACAGAGCAGTGCGTCCATGGCAACAGTCACCCGTTCATACATGCAGCGGCCACGCCCACTACCTTTATACAACTTTCATATCGTTGTCGGGGATGCTCAGGTAGTAATAGCACACGGACTCTATTCTAAAGAGATGTAATACGCTGAAGGCAAGTAAACCGGTATTAACGCTGTTGCACCAGCATAGGTACACCATGCTACACAATTATGTCAATGCCATTTAAAGTTATTCATACATTCTACCAAGCTCAACAGAGTTTAAACATGTAAGACACCTTACTGACCTGACTTATTTTAGTCGCTCATCTGAACTGCCATGCTAGTCTCAAGGTGGTCTGGTCAGAGAGCTTGGTTTCAAATTTGTACCTTATGATCTGTAAAATAGGATTAAAGTGTCAAAAGTACTCACTGCAGGATGTTGAAAAACCTCTTTAGAGTGTAATATATTATATTATAATATGGAAGTCTAATGCATTAAGATGTAAACCAAAGTTTAAGCACCCATGCCATTTGCTGTTTCATTGCATCATGTTTTCATATTACATATTTTAATATTCAAGCAAGCTCAAGTGTCTTCAAATTATACTGAAGAAGGGAGCTTGAATATATTATTTTGTATTATGGAAAAATAAGTAACATTTTTGATACTTGTTTATCCAAAGATTTGATAAACATGCTCTATTTTGATGATTTTAATGCACTGTGGCACCTTACTTACATTTCAAGTTCATTGGAAAAAAATCCTATATTTATATGAAATGTGATGTTAAGAATATTACTTCTTAATAATAGCATTGATAAGGAAACTATTACTTGAGTTCTAAATGATTTTAAGCCAACAATGGTGGAAAGTAACTAAGTTATGAAGTTACTACCACCAGTACACCACTCTGGGGAAAAGTTAAGAGGACTGATGTCGATCACACAAGAGAAAAATATTAATAAACTGCATGTTTCCCCGAGCCATCCAGCAAATAGCCTAGTCTAGTATACATTCATTAGGAAGATTAGCAGCGCAGTGGCTTTGACAACCCTGTAACAACAAAGATTAGAAAATCAGTTACTTCACAGCTTACCAAATAACTTTGGCTACACTTTAGATCAAGGCCATCATTATGATATATATTGGGGGTGACACATCCAATATTCAAATGTACTCAACATGTCCCTCGCCAGGGACGTCACTGGGATTTAAAGACAGGGGGGGCTTAACCCCCAGGAGAAGCATCTTTGTAGTACTGTATTAGAACTACAACCAGCGAAGAAGTCCAGCTAGTAACAAGTGTAAAGCAACAGACATGGTCTTCTTCCGTTCTCTTGTGTTGAACAAGAGTTACTGTCATGTTCATTTTTAGACTCATTAAAGCTGCATGCTTAAACCTGATTATGTAAATGTGTCCTAACTAAATGATAGCGTATCTAATTCCTCTCTCCATTGGATAAGCTGCAGGTCTAAAGAATGGACTTTAATAACAGTTACTGTCCTGTAGATTGGTTCAATCACAGTGGGATTCCGCTCAGTAATGTTTCTGTCATATAGAATAGAGTAAACCAAGGTCAAAGGTCACAGTGAAATCTAACCACAACAATGAACTTTACCCAAATAAATGTATTTTGTAAGTATTTATTCTGTATTTATTCCAGCTAAATGAGGATACAGGTGTCTGTTAATACTTCTTTCTAAAGTATATTCTTTGCACAGACTATTATGCAATAATCCTAAAACTCTATGTATACCCTTTCATCAGTATGACATTATTCTGAAAATAAAGACCAAATAAATAAATAAATAATAAAAAACATAAAAAGTTAAATTGTTTGGGGGGCTTAGGAACAATTTAGGGTAGCTCCAGCCCCTGAAATAGGCCTAACAACGTCACCCCCAAGGGCCCAAGGGCCTGGGCTGCACGAGATTTCTGCCTAAAAGCCTATTAAGACAGTTTTTTCTCGCCACTGTCGCTGTAACGCTTGCCCCTGGGTGATGTTGGAACTTTGAAATTGTGTTGACTCTTGAAATTTTGAGCGTATTCTAGTCCTGCTCAATGTGTTAAGTGTCCTGAGATGACTTCTGTTGTGATTTGACACTATAAATAAAATTGAATTGAGTCTGCTCCTCCATGACCGCCTGGTTTGGACCAGCCACCAAACAGGACAGACTACCCAGGACAGTCAGGTCTCTGGTAGGCGCTGTTCACATTTACTTGGCAATTTAAGCTGATTCTGATGATATACAATCATGACTTAAATACCAAAAGTACTTCCTTTTGTACCACACAGAGCATCACTTTAGTCAAACAAACCAGACTTTAGGCTCAATCGTGCCGGGACACGGTACAGTTGCTTAAGGCATTCCTAAGGCATTCCTAAGGCATTCCTAAGGCATTCTCAGATTTTTCATTATTCAATTTCACATAGCCCACAAAAAATGCAAAAATATGTCTGGGAAATTATATATTCCTTGTATTATGAATGAATTGTGTTTTATTTGGTAGGATTTTGTAGTGTGACTGATTGTACTGCATTAGTACTGTACAAAGGTAGAGGTATTGTTCCTCCGCTCCCCCTTGTCGTGGTCTTGTATTTTTTTCCTTTTCTATTTTGTAGTTTCTGAATATTGTGTTGTGTCCTGTCTTGCTTTACTTCCTGTTGTTTCAGTTTCCCTCCCTTTTTTGTGTGTGATTACTCTCACGCCTCTAATCACCCTTCACCCTGCCCTCATGTTTGCCCACCTGTGCCTTGTTCCCATTTAGCCCCTGGTGTAATTAGTCTCTGGGTTCCTCCTTTGAGTTTGTCCTGTTTTGCAGTTTGCTATCCAGCCGTTTTCCATGCTCTCATGGTTCCTGGTAGGGATGGGCAGAACGAGGCTTTGTGAAACAGCGAAGCGTTCGAAGCAATTGCGCCGGAATTGTGTCGAGGTTTCGAAACAATCCGAAACCTGGTACTCCATGGTGACATCTAGTGGCCAGTTTTGCTAACATGACAATTTGACTGTGAAACTCAACTGGTTCAGACAGAGAATATAAATAGCTGTCAGGTAGTCAGCCCAACCGCGAAAAGTAACGTGGCCTAATGGTGAACAATCGCGCCGTACACCCGAAAGTCCGGTGTTCAATTCCCAAGAAGTGCCACCAACAGTGTTTTTAAATAGAATTTCTTTTAATCGAAATTTGCCAGATGTTTTGTTATTTCAGGTTCATAGTAGCCTACATGAACCTGAAATTCGAAAGGATAAACGAATTGGGAAAGTTAGGCTATGCTAATCAGGTTCAACATGGACAAATAAAAACACTTAAGAATAATAGTTGTAATAGGTACTGCAGTCTTGGCATTTAGTCGGTTTCTGGTTTTGGACAAAACCTCCCCAGCCTTGGAAAAAATCCTTTCACAAGGCACACTTGTTGCTGGAATACACAAATATTTGTTTGCCATTACACTTAAATGTGGATAAACAACTCTCCTCTCTTGCCAACATTTTAGATGTACAAGTTTTTGCTTTTGTGACTTTAATATGTTTACCCATGTCTGCCATCGCAAGCACAGTGGCGCAATGGTAACGCCTAGAGATTAGAATCGGGTGACTGGAGTTCGAATCTCGTGGTAATCATACATTAGTATTTCTAATATATCTTACATTTTATAAGTTTACTTTAACTTAACACATTTTGGGCATTCCCTGCTAGTCACAACACCGTGGGATTTAATTTATATTTCACAAAAACCCACAAAGATGAGATGTGTTTGAATGGCTTTTAAGCATTCTGGGGCTTTGTGTTTTAGATTAACCAGCTGTTTAATTAGGCAATTGCCTCGCATGGCAAGCGCCACCTGTGGAAAACAGATTGAAACCTGAATGAAACACTACGAAGCCTGTGGTCACGTGACAATGGAGTTTTGAACCACATTTCGAAACACTGTCCGAAACACTTGCGTTCCGGAAGCTCGACACTGTTTCGAAACATCAGCTTCGAGCGTCACATCCCTAGTTCCTGGTGTTAACTGCTATTTGTGGATTTTTTTCATAGACTTTGCTTTGTTGCCTGCTTTTTGATTTTGGACTGTTCAGTAAGTTTATTTTCATTGAATATTTGTTCCAGCTATTCCAACTTTATAGGCAACACATATTTGGACCATTATAAGTAAAACAAAGCCACAGTACACTGTCTCCCCGGCCTCTTCCAGCGTGTCGGTATGTGTTCTGGGTCCCTCTTGGCCCCTACTGTGGAGTATAACACGGCTTGTTAATTATCCTAGATCACCTGCGGCTGCAGGTGAGCTTAAAATACACAAACTGATATATATTTGAAAGATGGAGAACTTGCTGTCGCATCGAGAGGCGCAAAGCTGTCAACTGGTCACCATTTGGTGTTGACTTGGATCAGATCCAGAAGAAGGCTGCTGAACCCAAACTTGTCTGGTGGGGCAGGGGTCCCACGAGGTCTTCAACTCACACCTCCAGAAGCATGGGAGTGGAAGCAAGCTTAGGAGTTTTGGTCTGGACATCAGGGTCTGTTGTGGCAGCATCCAAAGAACCCACTGTTGGACGGGCATGGCTAACCCATAAACAGGAGACAGGTACCATTTGAGCAGAAGGGCTGCAGCTGTGGCAATTGCCAAAGTGGGAGGAGTTCAGGGAGACTATGGAGAACAACTTTCAGTTGGCCTCAATAAAGTTGAGAAAGGGAAAGCAGGGCTTGTCCGGGCTTGGGATATTTTTGAGCAGTGGTAAAAGCACATTGAGGAACTCCTGAACTGACCAATATCTGACTCCTCATGGAGGAGGTGGAGTTTGATATCTGCTGGAGTTTGATGTCTTGGGTATCTACTGAGGTATTCAAAAAGCTCCTTTGCAGCAAGGTGCCAGGGGAAGATAGGAAGCTTAAAGGAAAACACCACCGCATTTCCATACTGAACTATGTTCTGCCCTGATCTTAGACGAGGTGATACATACCTCCCTCTCCTCTGTGCCGGCACTCAATGGCTCTTGCGCGCACTCTGCGCAGCGCTAATTTGCTAGCATGTAGCTTGGCCCAGTATATTCCTTAGGATCCAAAGGGGGGTGAAGTTAGAAGCGACCAAGCACTTCCACGTTGTCCCTATTTAAATACGGTTACGTGAGTAGTTAGACGACCCAAGTTTGGTTACACAAAATGAAACATGCCAATTTTTCTAAGCGGATGACAAGGATAACTATATAGTATGGCGGAATAACAACTGGAAGCACTTTGACGTCGGCGCAGTAATATCATCACTCAAAACATGACGGGACTATATACCTTCTGCTTGTTTTCACAACCCTGTATGATGCACGTTATAACCATGATGTTTGATTGTTCACAAACTATCTTACTACAACCTGATGCTTCCTCAACTGTGCACAAACTACTACAGGTAGTGCAGGCAACGGCGTGCAGGTCACGTAGGTTCTATTGACGGAAGTAAGAGGGGGAGCGGAGTGATGATATTACTGCGCCGACGTCGAAGTGCTTCCAGTTGTTATTCCGCCATACTATATAGTTATCCTTGTTATCCGCTTAGAAAAATTGGCATGTTTCATTTTGTGTAATCAAACTTGGGTCGTGAAACTACTCACGTAACCGTATTTAAATAGGGACAACGTGGAAGTGCTTGGTCGCTTCTAACTTCACCCCCCTTTGGATCCTAAGGAATATACTGGGACAAGCTACATGCTAGCAAATTAGCGCTGCGCGGAGTGCGCGCAAGAGCCATTGAGTGCACGCACAGAGGAGAGGGAGGTATGTATCACCTCGTCTAAGATAAGAGCAGAACATAGTTCAGTATGGAAATGCGGTGGTGTTTTCCTTTAAGGCTCTGGGCATTTTTCATTGACATTCAGTGACTGAGAGATGTGGGGTATGGTTCCCATTTTAACAAAGGGGGACCAGAGAGTGTTCTCCAATTATCATATTGCTCAGCCTCCTTCGTAAACTTGGAACCCTGGGCTGCACGAGATTTCTGCCTAAAAGACTATTAAGGCAGTTTTTTCTTGCCACTGTCGCTGTAACGCTTGCCCCTGGGTGTTGTTGGGACTTTGAAATTGTGTTGACTCTTGAAATTTTGAGCGTATTCTAGTCCTGCTCAATGTGTTAAGTGTCCTGAGATGACTTCTGTTGTGATTTGACACTATAAATAAAATTGAATTGAATTGAAATTGAATTAAAGTATTTCCCAGGCTGCCGGAATGGAGGGTGTGACCGATTGTCGAACCTTCAGATACAGGAGGAACAGTGGATTCCAACCTGGCCATGGAACAGAGAACCAGCTCTTTACCCTTGTAGGTCTGTTGGATGGGTGACAGGAGTCTGTCCATTCAGTCTACATGTGTTTGAAAAAGACAATTGCCATGTCCCTTGGGGAGTCCTGTGGGTATGCTGAGGGTACAGCAGGAATATGGGCTACCAGGGTTGTTAGTATAAGCAAGCCTTGTATAACCAAAGTAAAAGAACAATGTCTAACATTCTCAGCACAATGTCAAACACCCACTGGATGTTGGTCTCTGCCAAGGGTGTCCCTTGTCATCCTGTTCCTGTGATTTCCTGGACAAGATTCCAAGGTGCAGTCAGGAGAGGAGTGTCTTGTTTGGGAAACTCAGAATTGGGTATCTGCTTTTTGCAGATGATGTGGTTCTTTTGACCCCTTAAGAATACAACCTTAAGCAGCACTGGAGCAGTTTGCAGCCGAAGGTGAAGCAGTCAGGATGAGAGTCACTACCTCCAAGTATGAGGCCATTAACACACTCTGGGTTGGTAGAGTATCTCAGGGTCTTGTTCACAAGTATGTGATGTAGGCGTTGTACTGGACTGTTATGTTGTAGAGGGAGCTGAGCTGCAAGGCAAAGCTCTCGATTTACCAGTGCATCTGTGTAAAGACCCTCACCTATGGTCACAAGCTTTGGGTAGTGACTGAAAGAATGACATTGTGAATACAAGTGGCTGAAATGATTTTCCTTCGTGGTTGGGCTCAGACTTAGAGGTAGGTTGAGGAGCTCAAACCAGGAGAATGCTCCTTGGCATTGTTGGGACCCCAGGTCTGTGTCTCTGGATCAATCCACAGATCAATCAGAGATTGATTGAGAGTCTTCTGAATGAGTTTCCTGTTTCCCCTCCCCAGTGTCTTATGTTTGTTTTCAGTCCAGCTCAATGTTTTTGCTGGGCATGACCTTCTGGTTCCGTCCTACTGTAGCCAGCAGCTTCTGAACCTGCACACCTGCACTCATTATCAATCGAGCCACTGCAGCATAAAACTGGACATCCACACTGTTCCAGATCAATAATCTGTGTGGATGTGTTCAGACCAAGTGAGGGTTTGCAGTACAGACGTCAAGGCTAACTTCTTAGTTTTGACACTGTCTTTTTGTGCCCTCTGGATCTCTTTTCAAGTGTTTTGAACCAGGTTAATTCCCTGATTCTCCGGAATCGGTTGTCAGCAGCAAATGAGTCGTTTCTTTGTCAAATGTATAAAGTTTTTTCTTTTGTCATCTGTCCCAGCAGTGGAAATACATAACCTACGCTATGATTAAGGCTAAGGCTAAGGCTTTGGCAGGAAGCCCACTTTGTTCCATGGTGTCTAGCATTAGTCTTCTGGTCCACTAGCACCTCTTCTGTCTATATGTGGTAGCGCTACATACTGGGAGTCTGACTCAAAATATTCATACAGAACGGCAACTGTGAGAACTGCAATGGTCTGCCAGAAGACCAAGTCCACAGTGATGCAGCGACTCAGTTTCTACTGATAGCTCACTTGCTGAAAGAAGGCCGGTACCGGCAGGTTTGGAACCGCTCCGAGTCTGCAGGCCAAATCTCTTGCCGACTGACTGCTGCTGTGACTCGGACCGTAAAATCAACCTATCCCAGAAAGTGCATGTTAATATCTGAAGGCGACCCGGATGAATGGATCAACTTGTTTATTAGCTGCTTCTTTCAGAGGAAATCACTTTTTATTTTGTCAACCCATTAACATTCATGAAGATCCCTGAACTCAACAGTCAAACATTCATTTTTATCCTCATACAGCAGAAGAAGAAAAACAACTCAAAAGCAAACAACATTTAATGTTGTTTTATAAAGTGGAGCTGAAATGTAAATTGCACTTTGAACCCTTTGCTTATATTGTTTATCTATTTAATAGATACAAAAACATTTTTTTGGGTATTTTTACATTGAAATCCAATATTTTATTCTTCCTGGAAAAAATATGATGAAATATGACATGTGCTTACATCAGTTAGTACCTACCAATCATATCGTGATGATATGTCACCGTAGAGGTGACATATCAACCATAGAAGAGTTCAGATCCAATTTAAGTTAACAAAAATGTTAAAATGAGTCTTACAAACAGTGTGTGATGAGGACCAGTGGAGGCTGAGTCACTCCAATGTCATCACATCCAAAACATGTTCAACTCTTCTTCTCTTGAACTGGATGTGCAGAGAAACAACACCATAAAAACGACATCTGAATGAAGTGTAATAACCTAACATACACAGACATTTCATTTTAAAGAACATGAGTACCATTCTAAACACAACAACTAAAAATAGACTTAATAAACAAACTCCGAATCAGGACTGAACATTCAAATCAATCAGTCCCTCTACTATTGTACCGAGAAACACAAGTAAAACATGTATGAATTTGATATCATAGGAAAAAAATAACACTTGATTTAGTTTGAACACAACTCGGTGCAGTGAGGAGTCCTGCTGCTCCTCTTATTGAAGCTGACTCCCAGAGTTCCTCTCCCACAGTAACAACATCTGGCTGCCTGCTTGAGGCTCCAACTCCTACAAGAGACAAGAAGAGCATGTTAACAATGATGTAGTAAAGACGTTCAAAAAGAAAGACAGCATCAGTCTACTGACTCCACCCATCGTCATACCAAACAGAATACAGACGCTAGCAGAGTAAAACAGCAAACGTTAGCAACTATGTGATTGACAAGTTCATTATGAAACCAATTACTAGGCAGACATACCAGATGTGAGATGTTGCTGTAATCACACGGAGATGCATCATATATACATGATTTATATCCACTCCACACTAGAACTTGTGCCATGCCTTGTGTTCTTCTTACAGCTTTTAGACGCACATTAAAGTTAAAATATTCTCAATGTTTGGTCTCCATGTGTGAAGTCTCACCACTGGACAATGTGACACTCGGCCCAGGCAGCCAATCAAATGGAATAAGAGGCGGGCTTCACTACTGAACCACTTCCTTCCTGTTTAAATGGTGGTCAATGTGGCAGAATGGACTATGAAAGGTTTTGAATTAGGATGAACTATGTCTGTATATTTGTATGGACTTTTTTTTCCTTCCTCCTCTTCCGACAGCAGAGCAACACACACACACACACACACACGCACACGCACACACGCACACACACACACACGCACACACACACACACACACACACACACACACACACACACACACACACACACCGCACCATGTATTGTTGGTTGGACATTGAGATGTCCTGCTGCTCTGAGACAAACAATAAAGTTTATGGCATCTTAAAGGAAGACGTCTCCCACCTGTCCATCCCTGCTGATCTGCACCTTCTTGTTATCGTTCCATGGGTTGAGGATGTTTTGGGTGCTCTGGAAGGGAACACTGTCCTTGTGGATCCACTCGACACTGAAAACCCCTCCTAGTCCGACGAGGCCCCAGTCCTGGCAGCTCTCCTGACTGACGCCTGATGTCATGCGAGCGTAGCCCTGTGGAAAAGCCGGTCCTTATTTACAGTGTTCGGGTCCAGATTGTGGTCTCAGTCCTCCTTGTGTCTTTGGGCTGAGTTACCTGAAACTGTCCAGAGCCCTGAACAGAGAAGAGGAGGATGACGACGTTCTCCAGGAAGCTCTTGGTCAGTTTGCTCTCATTGGATGGTGTGGTTGACCAGATACCCTTCTGCTGAGAGATCTCGATGTTCCTGACATTGCTGCTCTTCATGATGAAGTAACGTACTGATGAAAAGCCCGGCTGAGGAGACAGGAGCACAAAACGGACTGAAGAATCCCACTTATTGACTAGGAAAGCTATTTGTGAATGTGAGTGTTTCTGCAGCCCTTGGTTCTACATCCTCTTACTTTCAGGCTCCTGTGGACAGTGTGTCTGTCTGTTTGCTTCCACAGTGACATTATATGAAAGAGCACACATTTCCCTACACTTTGACCTGAAATTATGTATGAGGAGTTCAATTTTAAACTCCCCTCCACTCTAACTCTGTAATGGTGTTTACATGTGGAATGTACGAAAGATGTGAAACATTTTAAAGTTGGTCATTACGAGGAGAAGCTACGCCGTCTGATGACCATACAGGAACTGAATGTCGTTGCCTTGTAACCAATGGAGAATTGAAAAAAGGAAACAAAAACATTTGGTCACAAAAAATAGTTTGGTAACACTTTCTATGAAGGTCATGTATATAATGCATCATAAGCACATTTATGGCACATGTCCACCACTCAAAGTACGATTTATAACCACTTTTATAAAGCCTTATCAATGCATTATAATGTGCTATAAAGGTGCTTATGATGCATTATATACATGACCTTCATAGAAAATGTTACCAAAAGTTCAAATATTCATCCATTCATCTGAATGAGGAAAATGTGACAGAAAACCATGAATATTTTCACGGTATGAATCAGGAAAGTTACTGCATTTTGTAGAAAAATGATAATAGATGGGATTTTATCAAGTTCTCTAACATGTGTGATGCCTCCAGCATTTACACCAACAACTTGTAATGAAAGATGTGAATCCAAACAGTGAGGGCTCTACAGGTGAGTCATCACACGCTGCCTCACAGACCCGACAGCGTCACAGACCCGACAGCGTCACAGACCCGACAGGGTCACAGACCCGACAGCGCCAAAGACCCGACAGCGCCAAAGACCCGACAGCGTCACAGACCTGACAGCGCCAAAGACCCGACAGCGTCACAGACCCGACAGCGTCACAGACCCGACAGCGCCAAAGACCCGACAGCGCCAAAGACCCGACAGCGTCACAGACCTGACAACATCACAGACCCGACAACGTCACACACCTGACAGCACCACAGACCAGACAGCGTCACAGACCCGACAGCGTCACAGACCCGACAGCGTCACAGACCCGACAGCGCCAAAGACCCGACAGGGTCACAGACCCGACAGCGTCACAGACCCGACAGGGTCACACACCTGACAGCGCCAAAGACCCGACAGCGCCACAGACCCGACAGCGCCACAGACCCGACAGGGTCACACACCTGACAACATCACAGACCCGACAACGTCACACACCTGACAGCACCACAGACCCGACAGGGTGACAGAACCGACAGCGTCACAGACCCGACAGGGTCACACACCTGACAGCGCCACAGACCCGACAGCGTCACAGACCCGACAGCGTCACAGACCTGACAGCGCCAAAGACCCGACAGCGTCACAGACCCGACAGGGTCACACACCTGACAGCGCCAAAGACCCGACAGCGCCACAGACCCGACAGGGTCACACACCTGACAACATCACAGACCCGACAGGGTGACAGAACCGACAGCGTCACAGACCCGACAGGGTCACACACCTGACAGCGCCACAGACCCGACAGGGTCACAGAACCGACAGCGTCACAGACCCGACAGCGTCACAGACCTGACGACGTGTTCCCGAGGCTCCATGATGAAAACACACAGCTTGTGTATGAAACGAACAACAAACATGGTTCTAGTTTAAATAAATATTCACAATGCGGTCAGTCGTCCTGCTGCAACTAAGCTGCACTGAAATCATCTGATGCTGAGCTGTTTAACGATCTGTGACTTCATGGAGGTGGGAGATCGTCTCCATAGTAACATCAAGGTCATACCACACCTGATGGATACCCATACTGATGCCGGGGGAGATATTGAGACTGATAGACACCATGTTAACACAGGTCAAAGAGCAGAGCACACAGATAGTCATGTGGGACCTTACATAACGACATCTTTGCTTTTTAGTGCCACATTGCTCTCTGTGTGTGTGTTTGAGAGAAACACAGAGAGGGATAGCAGGGAGTCTACCCAACACTATTTTCATATAAGTCATAAAATTATATTTCAAATGTTAATGCTTACTAGCTATTAGTTAAATTTACAATATCACAAGTGCCGTTTATATGCCTACATGTCACTGTGAAACTATGACTGGGCAAATTCAATTTAGCCCTAATAATAATAATAATAAAAAACATGTATACATCAAAGGGAAAACAAGCTGGGTATCACTGTGACATTGATAGAGACATCCCGAAACCTGATCTCCACCAGGTGTCACAACAAATGTCAAAGGTCACAATGTGACCCACAACAGACCAGGTAAGGCCCATTTTAGTCATAAATCAGCACAAAAATAGTTAGTGTGATGTCTCCAGTAGTACGCCATGGACAGACAGACAGGAGGCAGGCAGGCAGGCAGGCAGGCAGGTGGGCAGGCAGACAGACAGGCTTACTGGCATTAGACAGGGTCCACGTTTTTGCCAGGATTGTCTCACTTTTCCTCCAAAAATTCAGAAATGATTTGACAGATGTTGTAAACACACAAAGTGTCTTTCAGAGGTCACAGATGAATTACCTTTCCTGAGGAGGAAGGAAAGGAGCTGTCCAAGGAATGGCTGGAAGAGTGAGGGTCATCAGAGAGTTGATTTATGGGTAATGAGGTCTCTTCTCTGCTGTGGGTTTTCATCTGTAGCAGACTGGAGAAGGCTGGCATCCTGCAAGACCTGATGGGAGGATGAGTTTGATGTTAGACATTACATAGAACATGACAAACATCGTCATACACCGGCCTGGGCTTCTGCTAACCTCAACCAGGCATGAATGCATTTTACATGAAATGCATTCATATGATAATGTTTCACATTCATTTTTGTTACAGGCCTGAATTAAAGCAGTTAACAGGTGGCCATAACTGTTAGTAAATAAGTAATACAAATACAAATAAAAACAATACTAAATGGAATGTAATGGAATAAAAGAAAGAAATCAAATAAACTGTGGGGTTGTTGATGATGTTGTTCCCATCACTTTGCAAACAGTGAATATAAATAACCTCAAATATGAGGTCAGAGGAAACTTTCATCTCAAAGAACTCTGGATTATAAATATGCTTAGTGTGAACCATCAATAGTATGCACATCCAATGTTAAGATCACGTTACAAAGTAACGCGTTAGAGTACTCTAATTACTTTTTTCATGTAACGTAACACTTAGTTTCATGCGTCAAGAAATTAGTAACTTTGTTATTTTTTTAAAAAAAGTAATCCGTTATTTTAAGAATTTCTCCGGATACGGAAAGGAAAATCCCGACTGCAGCCTGCTTTTTGTCAGACAGTAGTGTTCCACCTGCGGATGTGTCAGCGGAGGCGCAGCGCTGTGATGCGTCTGTGCCCTGCTGCTGACATACGTTACCTGTGTCAGCGCTTCAACACCCCACCACCCTCCAGCGCACCCGTGGAGTCTCGTTCTTACTCCCAGGAGAAATCGACTGTCGGACAGACGTTTTGAAAATCTTCTTGTGCTACGTTTTAATCACTACTTTGAAGAGTAAATGTAAGTGGACGATGGTGAAGTGAATTTAGGCCTGTGACACTTAATATAATAATATTTTAGTTCGGCTATTAGGCTATTTAACATTTGCCTGTGTGCCAGTGAGCAATTTTATTCGGCCTGTTATCATTTTTGTTCGACATAGATCCAGCTGTTAAGATGTCTGTTAGATCGTTGACTGGTCGTTCATTTCTAAATGGATCTGAATCTGCTACCTGTTTACCTCAGATTGGCCCTCATTTATCAAACTTGCGCAGGATCTGGTGTAGATTCTGGTGTAAATATCAGTGTACGCCAAGTGTCACGTGTGATTCACTAAAAGTGTGTACGCTGCTGATTTCGGCGTAGAACCGGCGTGGCATTGATAAATCCGGCGGCTAAAAACAATCGTAATTTAAATGACACGCCCCTATATATTCATGCTTCAGAGGCCTCCCCCGCCCTCTTTGCGACATGGAGACTCGGAAGACGGCAAAGAAACGGAACTTTTCTGAAGCAGAAATAGAGGTTATCACCACGGAGGTGGAGCGAAACAAAATAATATTATTTGGTTCCCTCAAAAGCGGGATTAAAGGCACACAGAAGAACGCAGTGTGGGCCAAGATAACAGCGGCGGTGAACAGCGTTGGTGTTGACGCACGGAGTCCAGCCGAGGTTGTATTTTATTTCTTGTAAAATATAAAATAAATTATATAATAATAAATATAAATGTACTACTGCTGAAATACAAATCCTTTACATGTAGGTTAAAAAAAATGGAGTGATATGAAAATTGCCACCAAAAAACGGGCGCAGCAGCACCCAGACTGGGGGAGGACAGTCTGACACAGACCTGACGCTGTTGCAGCAGGAGGAACGGGTGGCAGCGTTGACGTGCTCCCCGACCATCATGGGGATAAGAGGCGGTGGGGACACTGATGAGCCTGAGCTGGATGACGGTAAGAAAGTTGACACAGTCTGCAAAGTGCAACGTTTGTTGTATTTTATTAGTATCACTTATACTGGGTGCCATGCAAAACAAAGTAGAATAAAAATAAAATGTCCCCCCCCAGAACAGTGAGGTCCAAGCTGCGCGCGAGGGGGCCAGGCAGGAGTGGGAGAGGAGGGAGAGCCCACTTGCTAATCTCCACCACGCGCTGCTCCAGCTCCACGCGCTGCTCCACCACCAGCTCCAGCTCCACGCGCTGCTCCAGCTCCACGCGCTGCTCCAGCTCCACGCGCTGCTCCAGCTCCACGCGCTGCTCCAGCTCCACGCGCTGCTCCAGCTCCACGCGCTGCTCCACCACCAGCTCCAGCTCCAGCTCAACGCGCTGCTCCACCACCAAGCGCCCGGTTCATCACCCAAGAGGTTCTAGACAGGCAGAACGAAATATGTCAATTGTTAGGACATATAAACAATAACCTGGTTGCAATAAATGACACACTCAAAAACAGAAATGACACACTAAAAACAATAAAACCATGATCATTAAATGTTGTGCTGTTTCTCTACTGACCATTTTTAAAAACGCTGAATAATGTTGTCTCTCCTCTGCAACTGGGGCTCCAGTGTCCGGCAGAGGAGGAGGAGATCCCTTGGCAGCCGAAAGGCTGAGCAGCCATTCGTCGCTCTCATGCAGAAGATCCTCCTGTTGGCGGAAGTTCCGTTCCCGACGGAGAGGAGCGTATTCCTCTAACAGCAGGAGGTCTGCCATCATCAATGTGTGATGACGGTCAAAGTTTCTCGCCCGTAAAGTATGGGATTGAATGTGCATCTGACCAATCACACTGGATATCTGTCAGGCCACGCATTGCCTTAATCACCCAGGATTGCTCATGTCAGCCTGACAATCGGGCTGTCTCAAAATGTTGTTTTAATTCATTCTTAAATGTATACTGGTACTGTATACTTGTTTTGTTTTATTTAACTTTGTTTTATTTAATTTTGTTTTATTTAATTTCGTTTTGTTTTATTTAAGTTTGTTTGTTTTGTTTCATTTTATTTTGTTTAGTTTTATTTTACTAATGACAGTAACAACACTGCATCGCTGCATCAGTATGATCTATTTATGATCCGACACAGCCTCTGTCCTGACTCCTGCATGCTTTACGCTGGTTCCAAATGTGCGTACACCTGGTCAGAGCTGGCGTGAGATTTGTGCGTACCGTACACTCACGCTCAGATTCATAAATGCCGATCCTTGCGGTGAATTTGGTGTACACCCATTTTTTTGGTGTACGCAAGTTTGATAAATGAGGGCCATTGTTTTTTACAAGTAAGCACACTTTCATAACTGCATTCGGGTTAAAAAATTCAGGAGTCACCTAATCTTGTTTGGTGCTCATATATAAGCTACCTGGGCTGGTTAGGTGTGAATTTTGATTCATATGTTGTGTGATCAAAAAAAAATTTAATTAATAAAGCACTATGTGGCATATTGCTAACTGTCTTTATTGTTAACCTGCAGAGTTAATGTGGTTGGATGACTGACGTTATTGATCATTGTCACACTTCTGTGTGTATTTAAAGGAGGCTGTGTGTGTGTTAGTTAAGTTGCAGCATGTGCGAGGCGCTGCAAACGGCTTTTCATTTTTGGTAACGCATGAGTACTTTTATGTACGCGTTACTTTTATTCACAGGTAACGCTGTAACGTAACTGATTACTTTTAATTGATGGATGGCTAATTAACTAAAGGGTTGTAATAACATGTTTCTGTTTTGCATTTTAATTTTCATTGTGCTAAATAATGCTAAATACATTTATTCAATTCAATTCAAATTTTCGGGAAAAGTGTGATATCATTGTTTCCAGAAGTGATGATGGGTTCTTTAGGAAATCAGTGGAGAGGGGATAGAGAGGGATAGCTCCCATGCGGTCCTCTCTCAACAGGCAAAAAAGAGACGGTGTTCCGTTTTGGGTTTTGGCTCGGGTTTAAACTTGGGATTGAACTCTACTACCTTCAACTCTGTGTTGGTGAAGTGGTCCAGAGTCACACTGTGGACCAGACCTGGACAAGGACCCTGCTACAGCTGCAGTAATCATGCCCCCCTTTCTATTCAAAGTCTAGCCAAAATCTACACAGTTGATTGCTCGTCTCAAATGAGAATGTGGATTTATATTTAATCTTTTTGCCTCTATTGAGGAAAGTGTTGGTCTATTAATGACAGCACTGCACCAGGGCTGCCAGCGGTTCATCACGAGGTCCACACCAGCACCGGCAGTAGGCTGTAAGGCCGAGCCACGCGGCCTCCAGCCTCACACCGGCCCGGTCACAGAGCTCGCTGTAGTGCTCCTGGTTCTGCATCTGCGTGTCCAGCTGTGTCGCTCTCAGAGCCAATCAAACAGCAGGCTTGGAATCAGACAAGTGACTACTGAAACTTCAAAATCAATGCGTCTGATCAGATTGGTCACCAATCAAACTCATTCAGATTGTATATCAGCGGATAACGATCGGTGGCCGATCAACTGATATATTTGTAAGCTGCAGCTGTAACCTGATCGCAATGCAGCGATACACTTCAGCAAATCCACCAGCAAATAAAAGACAATTGCGTCACACAACTGGATGGATATACAGCTGACAAACGTGGCGCCGAAACAGATGGAGTCAGTGGAGAAAGGAGTGTGCCTCTTGTTCAACCCGTCAATGTGCTTTATGTGTGGTTTGCCTAAGAATGACCCGGTTAGATGCCGATAAGTCACCAGCTCATGGGCGATAATCTATGGAAACCGACCTCCCAGACTGCAGTATTCATATGTTTGACTTATTGTTACTTGTCAGTGGAGGCTCGTTGGGGGCTGCTCCTGGAATTCTTCACTGAAGCCTGAGGCCCCTCCTCTGATGACATGGGCCGAGGCCTCTGGCCAATCCCCGAGGGCTGCTGCAGACCAGCCGCCTGCTCCTCTGCTGCCAACACCTGAGGGACATCACAGAGAGCTCCAGTCATTGACCTGCATCCTGTTGTTCACATGAACTCATCAAACTGAAGCATCATGGGAAAGTTACAGCACATGGATGAAACAAGGGAGGGAACACAAACCCCAGCAGTGACAGACTTCTCAGCTTCCCATATCAGGTCTAACATGATCACTGTACCTCTTTCCAGGGGGCCAAGACCAAAGTTAATGGGAGTCCACCAGTATGCTTGTGCTCCCGACCCCCCAGTTTCAGTCGTGGTTCACATGCATTCTCACTCAAACACACTGTAATCTCTCTATTTCAATTTGTCACTAGAATTCTTGAGCGTTACCGTTCATGTTTTACATTGCATACCTTTGTCACAGTGATTGCTGTTTCTGTTTTTTGTTCTAAAGAACTTTAATTACTTGATTTTGCAAAATGTAGATTGATAGTTATGTTACTGGACGACAAGTTAACGCAAATAGGAGCAACTATTTTCTTAATAAAGTTGTATTACCTTTTAAAGCACCCAGTACTATAAATAAAACAGAGATGTTTAAGCATCACCGACATCAACCAGTGACTAGTAGAACTATACACAGCCAACTCTGACTCCTACATAGACTGCTGTGGCTCTGTGATGTTGTTGTGACAGTTCAAGAAGGAGAAGAGCATTTCACGTACAGAAACCAGGGTCCGGATGATGGCCTCGTCTTGCTGAGACCAGGGCTTTGAAGGACAACGGATCCTCTTGATGAAAAAACTTTGCCACTTCTGCCTCAGTTCAAACACGAGTCCTGCAGCCTGACAACACAACACGACATGTCAACAATAAAGACTACAGAACATCAAACAGGCTCAAACAAAGGAACATCAGAGGAGAATGTCCTCAAGAGAAAGCTGTATGGATTTAGCTTTCTCTCTCCAAACCCCTCTATGACAGAAGTGGAAGCTTTATGTATGGAATGGAGTGATATATGTCCCCAGGAGTCCCCCAGGGGTCTGTTTTAGGGATGCGCCTCTTCATGTACATTTATAATGTGATTTTGTCACTTTGTCTAGCATTCTACATTATGTATCATTTGGTGATGATTCTCACACTAACGCATTATTATGTTTGTACAATGTCAGTGAGTCTGTCTGCTGCTGAGGCACGTAGTAGATATGGATTTGTTTTAAGTCAAAAAAGGATTCAAACTAAGATTTAAAAGGTTGACAGGTCCGTGCCGACGCCCTTGATGTCCCCTCACCTCTCTGTCCATGTGGAAGACGAGCCAGTCATCAATCCTCAGCTCCGCCAGGTCCTCCGTCTCACTGTCACTGACGTCAACCAGAAGACCGTCTGAAGGAAAAAGACTTCCAAATCAACTTCTATCACGAAACACTCATCAGGAAAGTCTCAACATTTGTGTAAAACAGTATGTGAAGCACGTCAGGAGGATGAGGCAAAGTCCTTGTCTCGTTTGGATGGGAAGCTTTGTACTCAGCTATCTGGATTTAGGATGGCAGTCACTTCATTTTGCTTTTTGATAACCACACATCCATCAACCAGTAACTAAATGGTTCCTTTTTGAGCAAACAACAACAAAACGAATCAAAACCAATGTGTAATACGAGAGGATCTTTCCCTTTTCCATTGATTCAACGGTTTGACGCCACATTTCAGAGCTCTATATCCATCCAGTTTGAATTTTATAGTGGCTCTGCAGAAGTTTATCGCTGCATTTCCATCAGGTTAGTGGCGCAGCTTCCGAATATCAGCTGATTGGTGGTCTCTCTAATCAGAAGAGTCGATGATGCATTGATCCTGAATCCAAGCGTTATAATACTCATCTGTGGAGCCTGCTCATTAATCTGCTCTGAGAGCGACCCAGCTGGACACAAACGCTGGTGGATGTGGAACAGCTGGACACGCATACACCGGTGCAACAACTCGTACATACGTAACCTGTCAAAATATACTTTATATACATATACATACGCTGGCTAGAAGTGTTAAGGTGTGGTCGCACGAAACGCAAAGTCAATGCAAAGATGCGGCTAGATGCAAAGATTGATTTGGCTTATTGTCTTGCCGACAGACCTAGCATCATTATGTAGTCTTTGGCATCGTTTTTTACCATTTATTGCAATTAAATCACAACAAAATTGTTTATTTGGGGTTCATACGGCTGTAGTAAACCAGCCGATGTGTGGCTCAATGAAATTCACTGAGCAACTCAGACAGAAGACTGTTTGGTGTATCTGGGACTTCACAACATGTACAAAGTTGTTATTTCAGTCATGACTGATGAAATAGGGTCAGTGTCTACATTGAGGTAAGCCCCGCCTCCGCTCCAGGACATCCCGCAACAAACACAACTGATCCTATCAAACGCAGCGGTGAGTAACGCGAGGCAAAACATTTGCTTTGTGTTTACTGTGAACACACTCTACAGGTGTAAAGGTCTAAAGGCAAGGGCTCAGTAGCATCAGGAAGCATAGCGATGCCGCCAACCTTAAATACATCATCATGAGATGTGAAAGGTGTTACCGGACGTTTGCTGTGCAGCGGGTTCCTGCAGGGCAGAGCTGGGTAGTTTGGCACACCCTCCAAATATGGCCACAGTGATGGCGGTGGTCAAGGAGCAGCAGCGGACGCTGGCCATCCTGTGGCCTCGGCTCATCTCGTCGTAGATCAACCAGTCCGTGGGGAGGACCTGGGGCGGTTTGGACTGGCCGTTCTAAACCGCAAACAGTCACACAAAACAAACGTCTCTTTTCTAACTGGTCAATAACAACAACACAGGAATGAGGAAAGTGCCGTGTTGGAATATCAACATTCCCTACTGTGTTGATGCTGCCACTTCTGGATGAAGGTTGTTATATACCATATATATACTTTCTATACTCAACCTGTTTTGATCCTATGTTTAACTGTGACAGCCACATGTGTGTCTCCATGTAGGACCGGGACAAACATACAGTACATGAACTCTACAGACAAATATGCTGCAATCATTGTGTTTGTGTCCAATCTTTCTGTGCAGGAAAGCTCTTCCAACATATGGATAATAATAGATCCTGTAAAGGTCTGACCTCTCTGTCCAGAGCTCAGTGGATCGAGCAGAATCTAAATAAAGTAGAAAGGATTTTCCCAGTCACATTAAGGTAGCAGGATGGTCAGAGTGGCCGACATCTATATAGCTAGCCAGACATACGTCTCTTCCTGGTGAGCTGTGACATCACACTACAGCCCCACTAACAGGTGTCACCATAACGACTAACAATAAGCACCGTTTTTTTTTTGGTACAAGTCACATGACCAGTGAAAACAGTGCAATGTCTCCTGTTCCTATTCTATTAACCGGGATAGAAGGTTAGAAGGTCGGATCCCTCACAATGACATATGGATGAAGGGGTGTGTCCTCCTTACCTCCTTCACCTGAGAATGGACCGAACTCAGGATGGACGTGGGATGAAAGTGGACCTTCTTCTCTCGGTTACTAGAGAGCATGGAGGTCTCCTGGTTGATGTGGACCAGGTTTGGATACATGCCCGCCACCAGTGCTGCCTTCACCACCGCCCAGTTCTCGGAGTTCAGATTGACATCACGGATGTCACTGCCACCGCGGGCTCTCACGAAACCTGGAACACAGAGGCCTGTTTACATCCCGTCTTCATCCATTCATCATTCAGAAGTGTTTTCTTCCTGATCAAATGCACACCTCCATAGATGTACTGTTATATACTCATTCATGGTGAGAGACTGGTTAATGTTCATGTGAAACCAATGATATATTAAGAACAGGGAGTCTGGTGATGTTGGGTCAGATCACCACAGATGGCTGAGCACAGATCATTTCTCTGTTACTGTCAATACAAAAGAAAAAGGAAAGAAATAATAAAAACAATCACAGTAAGACAATCTAAGTATACACAAATAAATAAACAGAAATAACAGAGCATAAGAAGAAGAAGAATACAGTAATAATGTATAACAAACCCTGCCTGTTTGACCATAAATAAGTCAATGATGAAACGAAGGAATGTACACATGCAGTGAGTGTTCATCAGTGCTGAGAGCATCATTTGGCCTGTACGGACTTTAACTCAGCTGTTTAGCTTAAACTCAGCTTAAACTAAACTCAGCTTAAACTAAACTCAGCTGTTTAGTTCATCCAAGGACTGGAAACGTTGTTTTCATACTGTTGAAAGTCTTCCTGTCCAGTAACCGTGGACGAGTGTAGAATATCATCATATATATTATACTGACCAATGGCACGGAGCTGTCCCAGCAGCTGTGTCCTCATGCCGAGGATCATGTCCATGGTGGCCTGGGACAGGAAGTTCTTCTCACAGAAGGATCTCTCCCAGCCTTCACTGCGGGCCTTCTGCCACGCCTGAAACAACACAGGACAAAATAGCATCTCTTATTGACTCATTCAGCTTCACTGTCATAAGGACCATTACAGGAGGTCTTTCCTGCCCAGAACTAGAACTCTGTAGAACACCTCACCATTGTCAACCTTTCCTTGGGCCGGTACACGGCAAAGTACACACTGTTTTATCACAATACCTCATTTCTTATCTTAAAAACACACAAACCAAAACAGCAGCACATTGCACTCTACCTGTGTATAGTGTATATAGTATGTCTATGCTATTTCTGTTTGGGATTAATAGAGTAAGTACATCCATCCATCCATCATCCATCCATCCATCATCCATCCATCATCCATCATCCATCCATCATCCATCCATCCATCATCCATCCATCCATCATCCATCCATCATCCATCATCCATCCATCCATCATCCATCCATCATCCATCCATCCATCATCCATCCATCCATCATCCATCCATCCATCATCCATCCATCCATCCATCCATCATCCATCCATCCATCCATCATCCATCCATCATCCATCATCCATCCATCCATCATCCATCCATCATCATCCATCCATCCATCCATCCATCATCATCCATCCATCATCCATCCATCCATCCATCCATCCATCCATCCATCCATCCATCATCCATCCATCCATCCATCCATCCATCCATCCATCCATCCATCATCATCCATCCATCCATCCATCCATCTCCATCCATCCATCCATCCATCCATCCATCCATCCATCCATCCATCATCATCCATCATCATCCATCCATCCATCATCATCCATCCATCCATCCATCATCCATCCATCCATCATCCATCATCATCCATCATCCATCCATCCATCCATCCATCCATCATCCATCCATCCATCTATCCATCCATCATCCATCCATCCATCATCATCCATCATCCATCCATCCATCATCCATCCATCCATCCATCCATCCATCATCCATCCATCCATCATCCATCCATCCATCATCCATCCATCCATCATCCATCCATCCATCCATCCATCCATCATCCATCCATCCATCATCCATCCATCCATCATCCATCCATCCATCCATCATCCATCCATCATCCATCCATCCATCCATCATCATCCATCATCCATCCATCCATCCATCCATCATCATCCATCCATCATCCATCCATCCATCCATCATCCATCCATCCATCCATCCATCCATCATCATCCATCATCATCATCCATCCATCATCCATCTCCATCCATCCATCCATCCATCCATCATCCATCCATCCATCATCATCCATCCATCCATCCATCCATCATCCATCATCATCCATCATCATCCATCATCCATCCATCCATCCATCCATCCATCCATCCATCCATCCATCCATCCATCCATCCATCCATCCATCCATCCATCCATCCATCCATCATCATCCATCATCCATCCATCCATCCATCCATCCATCCATCCATCCATCCATCATCCATCCATCATCCATCTCATCCATCCACTCCCATCCATCTCATCCATCATCCCATCCATCATCCATCTCATCCATCCATCCATCCATCCATCCATCCATCCATCATCCATCTCCATCCATCATCCATCTCCATCCATCCATCATCCATCATCCATCTGTCATCCATCCATCCATCCATCCATCCATCCATCTCATCATCCATCATCCATTCTCCATCCATCCATCCATCCATCCATCCATCATCCATCCATCCATCATCCATCTCCATCCATCATCCATCTCATCCATCCATCCTCATCCACCTCATCCTCCATCCATCATCCATCATCCATCCATCCATCCATCCATCCATCATCCATCCATCATCCATCCATCCATCCATCATCCATCCATCCATCCATCCATCCATCCATCATCCATCCATCCATCCATCCATCCATCATCCATCCATCATCCATCCATCCATCCATCCATCCATCATCTATCCATCATCCATCCATCCATCATCCATCCATCATCCATCCATCATCCTTCCATCCATCCATCCATCATCCATCCATCCATCATCCATCCATCATCCATCCATCATCCATCCATCCATCCATCCATCCATCATCCATCCATCATCCATCTGTCCATCCATCCGTCCATCCATCCATCCATCCATCATCCATCCATCCATCCATCATCTATCCATCATCCATCCATCCATCATCCATCCATCATCCTTCCATCCATCCATCCATCATCCATCCATCCATCATCCATCCATCCATCAATCCATCATCCATCCATCCATCCATCATCCATCCATCCATCCATCCATCATCCATCCATCCATCCATCTGTCCATCCATCCATCTGTCTATCCATCCATCCATCCATCCATCATCCATCTGTCTATCCATCCATCCATCCATCATCCATCCATCCATCATCCATCTGTCCATCCATCATCCATCTGTCTATCCATCCATCAATCCATCATCCATCTGTCTATCCATCCATCCATCCATCCATCATCCATCTGTCTATCCATCCATCATCCATCTGTCTATCCATCCATCTGTCCATCCATCATCCATCTGTCTATCCATCCATCATCCATTTGTCTATCCATCCATCATCCATCCATCCATCCATCATCCATCCATCCATCATCCATCTGTCCATCCATCATCCATCTTCATCCATCATCCATCCATCCACTTCATCCATCCATATCCATCCATCCATCATCCATCTGTCTATCCATCCATCCATCATCCATCCGTCTATCCATCCATCATCCATCCATCCATCTATTACATTGATAGCAATTATCTTTTTTGGGTGTGAATATTCATTTAAACATACAATCCAGCAGACAGACCTGGAGAGCTGCACTCCACTGAGTCACCTTTCTAGTTTCTATTTGTCGTTTCTTTAAGTGCATTCTGACAGCAGAACAGATATTATACACATATAGAGAGAGTTATTCTCATATATATGAGTTATTCTAATATAAATTTGAAATCTTTAAATAAGGTGATTTTGCTGCTCTTTTAATACAATCATGTGATTTTTACTTTGCACTGATTTAAGTCAGGCTGGCATTTATTTCCACCTGCAACACTAGAAAATGATTGTTCTAAAGAACCCTAAAGTTATTATTTTGAAATGACTGAAATGTTTTGTTGTCTCATGTGAGGCAGCTGGTTTGTGTGGATGGCAGCTCCACACAAAAGAAGAACAGTATCAGATGTGATGAAGTGCAGCATGGTTACTTTAAACCATATCTTAATTGAACTAACAGAACAATGAATGTATTATGATTTATAAGGTTACTGTGATATAAAATGAATAAAACCGTGATAGGAGATTTAGGTCACATGACCCACCACCCTGTCTCAAAAGGCCAAGCTAGCTCCTGCTTTCATACCAAAGCAATAAGATAAGAGCAGTTCAACTCAACTATTTTAAGAGGTAAAAATCGAGTTTATTCCAGGAGAAGAAAATACTTTTGGTAGTAGAAATGTGCATTTTCTTCTGTCCTGGCGTTTACTTATAGTGATGACTTGGGGATCCTGATCCCCATGTTTGGAGCACCCCCCTCCCCTCATATGAAGCCCTTGGACGCCCAGCTACCTGGAAGGCTCTCAGCAGGGCCATGTGGTCGCTGAAGCTGCTGGAGGTGAAACACTTGCGGTAGTGGAGCGCTGTTCTTTTCTGAGCGCCCTGGGCTGGAAGGATGAAGGGGTCCCGATAGGCCAGCGTACAGGCGATGGTTAGAATGGGGTCCAGACACTTGAGCACCACAGCACACAGCACCATCTTGCCCAGGTGAGGCTCCACAGGTAGATCAGCCAGGTGGTAGCCCAGATCGGTCAGATCTTCATACTGGTCCATAGCATCGATTGTCTGAAGAGACAGAGAGGAGAGAATTTATTCATCTTGAAGAAAATGAATTGTGCCAGAGATCGATTCAAAAGTTACAAAAGAAGAATAAGAAGAAACAATGGAGTAACAATATGAACATATATAAACAATACAATAACAATTAGAAACAACAGAGTAACAAATATAAAGAGTATAAGACATAATACTGACAGTAGAGTTAGTAATACTGACAACAGTAACAAATTGAGTAGCAGTAAGAGTAAAATACATTTAGTAAAATAAGCCAACTAAAGTAGAAGAAGAAAACATAAGACTAAAAAGAAGATGAATAAATACAGTAACTAAAAAGGAAGATACATTGAGTAGAATGAGTCAAATAAAATAGAAAGGAAAAAGAATAAAAAAGGTAGATTGCACCTGATATATTGAAAGTAATACCACAAATGATTTTGAAAAATATTGAACAATGTTAAAGAAGGGTAATATTGCATGTGATTTGGATATTATTTTCAGCCGTCCTTCCTGCAGACGGAGGAGTGGTGGTGTTTAGCAGTGAGGTTGAGCTGCTGCATGTGGACGTGGAGGCACGGCTGGTGTGTCATGACTCAGTCTGTTACCTTCAGCATCTGCACAGCGCTCCTGATGGCGTGAGCAGGAGGAGGCTGAGGAGCTCTGGACAGGAACTCAGCTACCAGACAGGAAGGGGGGGTCAGCAGCTTGGTCTGCAGACACAGCTCCTACACACACACACACACGCACACACACAGCAAAAAGGGTTTTAGAAAAGAGGAGGCCAAGACACAAACACATCCCTGTACATCGATGGAGTAGGGCTGTTTGCCCAAAAATTAAATCCAGATTTTCTTCTCTCAAAATCCGATTTTCGATTACGATTACGATTATTTTGTGAAATGACAAAAGGCAAAGAAATTATTTCAAATATGCTGTTTTTTATTGAACATTTTGCAAATAATTTCCCCGTTGGGATTTGAGTGCAAACCTTGCTCTTAAGGCCTGATTATGCTTCCGCGTAGTGATCACGCAACGGCAACGGCGACGCAGTTGCTTGGAGACCGTGATGGTTCTGCGTTGGGTTTACGTGTCGAAATGCAATTCAATGCCACACCGGTAAAGGGCGCTATGTTTTTTGTAAAGACTGACCGACTGAGACTCTTGGCGTATATCGTCGTAGCCTCGTTATAGTCTATTTGTTTACTTTCCGGCTTTAAACATCCACAATTTTTCAGAACTTGGTGTTTTATTTCTTTGTGCAAAAGCGACAAGGTGCAAACAATAAAACGAGGTGAAAACAATAAAAGTCGCCTTTTAAAAGTTTAAATGGCGGTGTTCATGAGTGGAAACCGGATAGCGGTCTCCAGCGGATGTAGTTAGCGGACCAATCACAGCCGATGCCGCTGCGTTGGTGTTGCGTTGGCGTTGCGTCGCCTCGACGCGCGTCGAGGATTTTTGGGAGGCACACGTCAGGTCCTTGCGTTGACGCAAGGGGGGTCCGCAAGGACGTAAGGGGGTGCGGAAGCATAATCCAGCCTTTATTAAACAAAAAATCCCTCAAGGGATTAATATAAAGAACAATTAATGAACTTTTGCCATCTGGCTTTGTTCCATGTTGTCTTCTTGTAGACCTCTTGTAAACAAAAAAACAAACAATCCCTTTGGGATTAAGAGAAAAACCTCACTTTCAACATGTATCTTAAGGTGTGTCCATTAAACAAAATGAATGAATAAAGTGCAGAAATTTAACTTTTTGAAAAATCGATTTTTTACGATTTTCCCGTTTTTAACATAACTACATAATCGCGATGACAATTTAAAATCGATTAATAGAACAGGCCTACGATGGAGCCTGGGAATAACAAACCACAAATATGGTCACATGGTCATCACACATCTGTGAAAAACATCACAAACGGCTGGAGTCCCCAATCACACTGAGTCACGTCTCATGTGGAAGCAGACATGGAGCTCTTGGTGTTGGATGTGGGGCAAAAAGACCATAAAAAGATACAAAGATTTAATTAAAAGCCACTAATATCAACCTTTCCTTGTCCATTACTGCCACATCTAATGCCTCCTGCTCCACTTGATCAGCTGCATGGGCCAAGTGTGAAAGGCTGAGGATATGTGTACTTTTATGTGCATCCAAAAACCGGTAGAAGAACACGACATGCACCACAGCAGCGGTGTGCACGCCGGGCGGCCCTAACCCAGCGTGTTTCTAGTGAAAGAAACATTACAAACAGTCATGTGATGTTCAGGGTCCAGGACAGGAGGGCTCCACAATCTTATTGGTACCATCTACCAGCATCAGTGATAGTGGTGATGAGAGGTGCCTGCACAGACACGGGCTGTTCACCCTGATGCATTCTGGGATCAAGGATCATCCTATGAAGCACCAGACTTGTTTTTGTGTGTATTTTTCTTATGTGGAAGTAATGAGACTACAACCATGTTGTACAATGACATTATATTCAACATTGAACATTATATAATATCACTATTACTGTTAATAGTCAGCTATTGTTTCCTCATCAACTATGACTTCTTTCTATCCTCTCAATAAACTGTCACATCATACACACACCGACGTGGGAACCATCATGCATTATAGGAAAAACACATGAAAGAGAAAAAATTATGTAAAGGATCCACTGGACACGCCTTCATGTAAGGAAGAACACCGATAGGAACCATTCTGTGGTTGAATCTGACGTCATGAAGCTGACGTCGACTTCTTTAAGAACACATTTAACAACCGACTGAAAGGTAATGGTGAATGACGCCCAGTGTCTTTAACGGCACTCTCTATAGATAAGATACATGTAATAGAAGTTCATCATGTGGCATACAGCAAACATCATATACATGACAACTATAACACCACCTACAGCAGAACACCTCACCGTCACTATAGAGCTGATCACCGCGTCATTAGAGGGTTCTATATATCAGACCATCGTCATAAACACAGCATCGACACACACACACACACACACACACACACACACACACACACACACACACACACACACACAACACGCACACGCACAGAGATGTAATGCTGGTCGGCACCACCTGTCTATGAGCAGATGGTGCATCCACTGCTGCAAAAGAAAGTCGTAGCATGACGTTTTTGAGTGAATTTGCTGAGATTTCATGTGTTGCGATGTGACTATTGAGCATACGCTACATGATACATGCAGCCCTATGTCTGTTGTCTGCCTGTGTGCACAGACAAGGATCACCAGTCTGTGGAGGGCTGGTCTCTCCTGGCCTCTGAGTGTGGACCAGAGAAGGAGCTAAACCAGATGTTTCACAGCAGCACGGCCTCAAAAAGGTTTGACATGACATTCACATGCATTAATGTAAGCTGTGAACGTCTTCCAGTCACACATGTGATTCTATTGTAAGAGACGGAGACAAAAACCACAGTGACGTTCCAGAGGTCAGCCAAAGGTCAGATGAGGCGTGTTCTAAACAACAACCTGAAGTTCTATATGTAGATAGTAACTGCAGTGACATCACGAGTCATCAAGTCACCTCATCGAGAAGTGAAAAGGTGTTTAGATTCCACAGCCGCTCAATACTAAATCATTGTTGTACATGTCCCTCCTCTCCGTCAGGTGGTTTGCAGCACAGTAAATATTACGGTCAGTCAGCAGAATAGTACCTTTATTGACTTTTTCTTACCCTGAACTGGACACAATGAAAAAAAGTGCAGGTGTTGGAGATAAACGATACCAAAGGCTTTTTGAAATCTCCAAAGATGATAAAACCTTACTGGTTTCATACTGTGTTACCTTTGTCCTTGTCATTGGTTGTTAGTTTTAGTAAAGTAACACCACTCCTCTCATTGATTGTCTCTCTACTGCATTTGGTGTTGTTGTGGAGATGTCTTTCCCCCTGTATGAGTATGATGGCTGTGTGTATGTTGCTACCTGCAGTGGCATCCTCAGCAGCTGAGGAACCTGGAATTCCAGCATGTTGTTGAACCGGAGTCGACTGAAGAGCCGGAAGCAGATCCCCGGTCTGCAGCGGCCAGCTCTGTGGACACGGCACACGTTCAGATCATCGATGTCAGCAGAGAGGTGAGATGAGAGCTTCAACATCGTACACGTTACCTTCCCCTCCTTTGCAGAGCGCTGGCTTTGGAGATCCAGACCATCTTTAGCATGGACACGTGACTGAGGGTATCAAAGGACTTCTGCAACAGGAAACATGTCAGAGTTCATCACCCACCACGGTGTTTGACTGCATGTTAGGCTTGTTATGCATATCTGGCTCTGCAGCAGTGAGTGTACCTCTTTGACTTTTCCTGAATCAATGACGAAGATCACGTCATTGATGGTGATGCTCGTCTCAGCAATGTTAGTCGACAGAATCTGAAAGGACAAACCGCCACTGGTCATCTACTTTCATAGTGAGGGAATTCCCATCAAAGAGCAAACTGCACTCGTCACTAATGTTGTCTAATGGAATGTGACTTTGATCCGACACCCAGCCTTAATACTGTATCTGGATACCAATACTGAAAACATACCACAACAAAATTAAAAGGTCAGGAAAACTAATGGAATGATAGATGACAGAACAATTGGTCTTGCTATTAATTAAAAATGTTGTAATGTATTGACTAAAAAAAATATATATATAAAATTGTACAGTACTCTGATGTTCCCTATGCTGAAGTTTATATAAGACTTGTTTTTGTAAAGGAGCGCCCCAGTAACAGTTCAGGTGGAGAGTGGTACTGCAGCAGGGAGACATTGTCTTCCAGAACAAACTTGATATTAAACTCAGATGAAGTTCTGTGAGAAGCTGATGAGCTGCTTAAAGCAGGAAGACCCCACAGTAAGTGTAGAAAGCTCTGGTTGTGTTGACGTGGTGTTTGTGAAGAGAACGTCCCTCTTTTCCTTTCAGTCCACTTCAGGTTCCTGAGGAGCCCGGCAGCAGAATATGAACACATGCTGTTTGGTGGATTGTGTGCTGATGAATTACAACAGACGCTTGGATACATTCAGATGCTGAGTCTACTTTTATCAGAACATTTGATCAGTCATTTTTTTTTCAGTTTTATTTTTCACGGAGTTCTGCTGACAGACACCAGCTGGAGAGCACTTCCTGTCCTGCTTTAATATGCTTTTAACTTCCTTTGTTGACGCCTTCCTTCTAGTGAGCTCTGCTCGCTCAGTCCTCGACCGGTAGTTTCTGTTTGACTGCAGAGCTGCTCACACATCAACTCATACAACACTGTCAGACTAAGTACCAACAGGTCTGGTTTAACAGCAGGGCATTGCTATCTTGTCTAGTACTAGTCTACCATGCAGCACTACTAGTGACCAGCTCCTTGTGAGAGTCAGTAGACAGGATGCAGGAGGAGGGGACAGTAGCTGGGACGTATCAGCTTATATAACGTGTTGATGTTGAGATGGTTAACCAGCCCGTGAATGTTTGACTGACACCACAGACTCACTATCTTCCTGATGCCAGGTGGGGACGTCTTCATGGCTTTCTTCTGATCCAGAGTCTGCATGTCTGAGTGTAGAGTGAACACCTGGTACCTGAGACAGGACGCAAATGTATATTAAAATACCACTAAGAAACATATCTAGCTCATCAGGACTTGAAATGAACTAAAACAAAGAGTACTATAGATATTGCATGATGTTCTTCTCGTGTACAGAGCATGTCTCACCTCTCAGAGTGGCTGGAGAATCTCTTATCGTCATACAGGATGCGGTCCCTGAGAGACACGATCGCATCATATCCAGGGAGGAAAATCAGGACGGCACCTGAAGACCAGCAGATAAAAGTTCGACATAACCCTGCCATACAATAACAGCTATGCTGTTTACACAGAGCACTGCGGCTCACCATCACTGGTGGTGGAGCAGATGTAGTGCAGCAGCTCCATGATGAGGTCCAAGTCCACCCTCTCATCATCGAAGCTGTGGTGGTACAGTTTGAGCAGTTCCTCCTCTTCAGTACTCATCTCTGCACCGCCAAGCTGCACCAGAGTGGACTCTTCAGGGCTGAGCCGCTCCGCTGAAGGACTGCACACAAACAGGAAGCAGCTGTATGAACCCAATCCTGACAAGCCTTACCTTACATGTAGTGACTTTAGGGACTGGACCAGAACTATTGGGGGTAGGGAGGAGTTAGGGTTCTGATGATAAACTCTCGGGGATGGACGACAGTCAGAGTGATCGCCTACGGCACATGTCAAGATGATAAATGAATACAAATCATTTTTTGTATCTTATACAGTAGTGTTTGCAGGCAAACACTACGGTGGTTGTTTTAGCATGGAGCTGACATCGGTGTCTGCTGTCAGACAGCCTGGTGAAGGTCAGTGAGAACGATGCATCTACACAGAATGTTCCACATACTCCTTTTCCCACTTTCAGAGGGACTTCGTTTAGTCGACATTACACTCACATGGAAGATTTGAGTAGATCCATAGCTTCTGTCTGCTGGAAGTGTTTGGCAAAGTCTAAGGCTGTCCTGAAATGAGATGGAAGAACTGTTGCTCGCTGGTTCAGAGCATTCCCATGCTCCCAGATCACAGTTCATACAGCTACATTACTGGTTATATCCGGAATCCATCCTGCATGTGGATGTCCTACCAGCCGTTGGACGCCTTCAGGTTGACGTCTGCCCCCATGCTGAGCAGCTGCTCCATCTGTGTGAGGAAGCCTTGAGCCGCTGCCACCATCAGAGACGACGCCCCGGTGTCACTGTGTCTGTAGTCCACTAGGTACAACAAACAGCTTCAATACATCCGCTCACTGGCAACACACTTCCAGCACAGAGCACACACTTCAATATTAATCAAGGAAGAGTTCAACATTTTGGGATATGCACTTTTTAGCAGCATTAGTTAATTTTTGTTGCGTTTGAGACTCAGAATCAGCTCTACCTCACAGAAAGAGACGTAAAGAAGAAGAAACACAAGTCAGGTGTTCTTGACTGCTTTTTGGACTACAGTGACATGATAGAGATAGCACCATCTAAACGTGGCTGCACCTGTTCACAGATCTGTTCAGAGTTTTTCTCTCCACTAGGTGGTGCTGTAACACTTGCTCCTGGTGATGTTGGGACTTTGAAAGACATCGACTTTGAAAATCATGAGCATGTTCTAGTCCTGATCGATGTGAAAGTGTCCTGAGATAACTTTTGTTGTAAACGGATAAAATCCTCAATATCAATAAATGTCCTCTTATATTGCAATATCTATACAGTTTATCATAATACAGAAGTTTCTGTTGACGGATTAAGAAACGGAAGTCTAATCTTGTGAATGATATTGGGGTGAAGCAGAGATCGGTCCTACCGTTCACACTTTCATAGAGGATGAGGTTGAAGAGCTGAATGAAAGCGTCCTGGTCTTCACTGAGGAAGATGTTGGAGATGCAGGAGTCCATCTCCTTCAGCAGCCACGGCTCCAGCTGTTCAGGGTCACTCTCCGTCTGGGACACCACCTGCTGTCAAACATCAGCGGTTTCACACAACACAGCCACACTCCACATAAATCCTCATGAAATCACAATGTTAACGCTGGTGTAGACCTCCATTAAGTAAAGAAAACATACCATGTAGTACTGTTCTTTTCTGGGGTTTCCCACCACATCTCAAACAAAAAGAGCATCAGAGCAACAGAGCTGTGGTTTCATTGAGTCTTGAGTCAAGTCTTGTTGGTTTTAGCCATGCCAGTAAGTCAGTATATCACCTGTGACACAGAGGTTCCTCTGTTTCAGTTCATCAGGTGACCGTGTTAACTTCCACTAACTCTTTCTGGGACGTGAGCCCTGTGGGCTTGGACCTCATCAGCATACTGGCATGGCATCATAACTCTTCACACACAACTGTCTCGCTCTCTGGATGCTTTCATCTTCCAAATGACATTCACAGAGGTTCACAGCCCCACTGTGTTGACTCTGGGAGCAGCATGCTGTCTTTGTGACATCCAAAGTAGAAATATCCCAACACCTCTAAAAACACACACTCTGCCCCAACAAAGGAACATGTCAAATGAGCCTCCTCGAATAAAAAACGCTTGCTAACAATGATCTGATGTGTGACATTGACGTTTCATGTCAGCTGTAGTGACTCTGTCACCGTGGCCCTCCGGCAGGCTACATTGACAGAGCACACGGACTAGAGTAATGTTGTAGTGCACCTTCATTGTATGAGGGTCCTGAAGAAGCCCTGCTTTTTGTCTCGATTTAAAGACTGCAAGGATTGATTGAACCTTGATATCAAGCCTTTCAAATCCTCCTCCAATGTTTCCAGGCTGGTGGTACTGGTGATTCTAACATCCATGTCAATGTCCCCAAGTGCTCACTGGCTGCTGACTTTGTCCTCCTGGACTTCCTCCCACACTCACAGCATTGACAAGGACCCCCATAAGCACGACGGGAGAGGCCAAGCCCCGCCCCTTCCTGTGTCCCCCATGGGACCTGATTACAGAATGAACATGTTTAGTAGTCAACGGAGTTAATAATAATGTTAGTACTACTATTACTGTTAATACTACTACTGCTGTTGTTAATACTATTACTACTGTTAATACAACTACTGCTGTTGTTAATACTATTACTACTGTTAATACTACTGTTAATGCAGTGTTTTCTCTCTCCACTAGGTGGCGCTGTAACTCCTTCTGCTGGTGATGTTGGGAGTTTGAAAATGTATTAACTCTGAACATTATGAGCATGTTCTAGTCCTGCTGGATGTGTAAAGTGTCTCACTGTGACTATGACATCATAACTAGAATGTAATGGAAGAGAAGTGTCCTGAGATAACTGTGACTATGACATCATAACTAGAATGTAATGGAAGTGAAGTGTCCTGAGATAACTGTGACTATGACATCATAACTAGAATGTAATGGAAGTGAAGTTTCCTGGCCATTAGGAGCCAGCTGGGCATCCTACTACTCTCATCACCAACACCAGGCTCCTTTTCTCTCTTCTCCACCACTCTCTTCATTCACCTACAGCTTTACAGTTAGTTATGTGAGTTACTTTGATTGCAGAAGTGTTGTTTTTTTAGGTTGGATCATTTTTTTTAAATCTAGCTACTCTTGCTAGTTTCTCAACATGACAAGCCCAAGCTTGAAGATGTATTTTGAGACTTTGATGAAAGAAGAGCACTATAGCGCAGGCTGTAAAGAAAGAAGACATGATTCCATCTTCATGGAATATAATAGTCGGCTTTGAGGAAATGAGCTTGCTGCTCCTTCAGTAAGATAAGGAGTATTGTTGTCTTGTAAATGCATTGATCACAAGAGGCTGACAACAGGACTTGACAGGCACCCTGAAGCAGTGGTGTAGTGAGTGTTGGTCTACCGGGTCGTCGCAGGTCGGGTCCCCCGTGTCCAGAGAGCTGCTGTCCTGGTGGAGGCCTCGGACCGCCACAGGCGTCCTCTGCTTCTCCTCCTCTACGGTCTTACACCACTGGGTGAGACGTTTCTGCTTCTTCTCCTCTAATACACGGAGCAGAAGAGAACTGTGCTGTATTACTACTATATTATGATTAGTATTTGTATTTGAATCCAGTTTGACTCAGTGGACCAATCAATAAAAGCTCCATACCTCTCTGTGTCTCTTCCTTGTATTTCCTCATGTCTGTGTTGTTGAAGCCCGTCAGCCTCAGAATGTCCTCCAGAAAGACTTCCTTCACTTCAAACTGTCTTCCTTCAACTAAACACAGAAAACAAAACTAAAGGTTGTAATAAAAATGAAATGGTGTTTTGGATATTACATTTATCAATGACTAATGCATTTTTGGCATTTTGGAAATGTGTTCGGACAAGAGAATCTTAAAGCTTCTAGTTTCTTCAGCCACCTTCCAATAGTCCTTGTTACTTTACTTTACTTTACTAGGTACTACTTCATACCTTTGTGCTCAAAGCAACAATACAACCTGAAATAAAGAGTTCAGACGTCCCCTTTAGAATACATACCGGTAGTATCCTGGATCCATGTAATAACTGGCCTTAAAAATCTGCCTGCCTCTATGGGAGTTTAACATAGGGGTGCCCATACTTATGCACCCTGTATTTGAAAGGAGAACATTTATTTCTTTACCATACATTATTCATTCACAAAGAAAATTGGTGTCCTAAAAGGTAGGATTTTTCCTCATTTATTTAATTAAGGCATTAAAGATGATTTTATTCCTCTTTAGCGTAACTTAGGCATGGGGTGCCTAAACAAATGCATTGCACTGTATATATAATATGTAGCAACGTGTGATTTTTGTGTGAAAAATGACCGATTCTCCTTTAGAGATGCAGATCTGGGAGTCGGCTGTGCAGTGTGGGATGAGATACAGTGGTAATTGTTAAAAAGCCTGTTTCCTGCATCTGGAACCCTAACTGGCTGACAACAGATACAATGTAGAAGCAGAGCATCGGAGCAGTCAGAGCTGGAAGAAGAACAGCAGAGTCAGCAGGACGTACGGTGGATGACAGGGCAGCAGCCAAAGTACTGAAGGAACAGGTCTACATCCAGAGCTGCACTGGACAGGACCAGTTTCATTGTGGGGATCTTCTGAAGCACATCACGCATCTTAGTGAGCAGGAAGTCCGTCAGACCGTCTCGCTCATGCACCTCGTCCTGTTAAACACAGCAGGTCACATTCACATGGCATGTCTCATCAAAACAAAACACCTTCAAAGAGGAACATGGAGATCTCCAGTGGATTAACTTGTTAGCTTCACGTCACCGTGCAGCAGTGATGATCCACGCAGGACGCCGTGACATCACTAACACACATTTCAACCAGAGAGGGCAGTAAAACACATACAAACATTGTAGTCTGCGATGTTGTAGTCTGGATGCTCACCACAATGACATGCGTGACGGTCGTCAGGCTGGCGTCTCCAGACATCAACGTTCTGAGGAGGACTCCGCTGGTACAGAACGTCAGCAGCGTCTTGGGCGAGACCCTGAGGTTCCAAATTCAACAGTTACATGAAGCATTTTACCTTTTCACATGTGAAGCACGAACACAGTGGTGGGTAGGGTAGCCAAACTGTACTCAGTGAAGGTACTGTTACTAGGAAAGTAGTAGTATCGGAAATGCCTCCGATACTGCCGAAAACGCTGGCATACCATGTAATTTATGAGAAATAGGAATTTATTTTACTTTACAGGTTAGTTTTGCACTTCTGTTAAATAATGCACTATTTGAAATTGAAATGCCTTTTTATTTTACATATGGTGGCTGTACTTTATTTTGTTATAAGGAGTTTTTCATCCCACCTGATGTGGTGGGATGGCCGTGTGGGTGGGTGCGTCCATATAACACATCACAGACGACGTCACACCAACATCACATGACACCTCTGATGAAGGCTACAGAGGCAAGGTAGCTGAAACTTGTCAGGTACAAGGAATTCTACTTTATTGGCCTCTATAGAGAAACAAGTGCTAAAACACATACTGACAGACTGTGTCTCTATTAAGATCAACAAGATGTAAAGATGTTTTTAAATTACATTGTTTGCTTGTTGTGTCCTTTTGTTCTGATCTGATATGCTGATTATGATATGAAATAAAGAGGTGCGGGATAGCACTCTAACAATGTCCTCTCTCAATAAAAAGCTAAAAGGCCCAAAAAACAACTTTGAAAAATTATATGATGATGAGATGATGTTAATCAGCAAATAATGTGAATAATAGATTGCAAATCTAATAAGATTAGAGAAGTGGTTAATTCAGGCTAATTAGGAGACAACGCTGTTATGTTTCATCTTTAATTCCCTATTTACACAGGTGTGTTCATATCTGTATGCAATAAATGCAGTTGGCCTTGTTAAATGATTTGATTGGCCGCTCCTGTGTTTGTGAACTGTGAGTGTTAATGAGGAGGGTCTTTGCACTAAACTTCTAGAGTACCTGCTCTCTAGTCTGATGTGATAGCCGACGGTCTGGCCCACGCTCTCTCCCCTCTCAGCCGCCACTCTCTCCGCCACAGCAATGGCAGCCAGCCGTCTGGGCTGAGTGCAGAAGATCCTGCAGGGCTCTCCATTCCTGCTGTACTCATCCAGCAGGAACTGTGGGATCTGGACACAGAGACACTGGATTACCTTTAGACGTCTCATCCCGATGCTCACACGTACTTCAATTCCATCAGATCCGTTATCGGATATCAGTGTTATTATCCTGATAATCATCACAATATTAAACTCTTAAAAGGGCAGCAAAACAGAAGGCAATCACTTTACCTCATACATTGTTTTGAAATACATTCATAATGCTTAACAGATAGAACACATATTTTTTTATTAGTCAAGATCATAAAGGACGCATAAAAATTAACGTAATAATAAAAATAGCAACATTGGGTGAGTCTGTTCTTACTGATCATTCCTGGAAGGCTATCTTTTCAAACCAGGTTCTATTTTCACATCTCAAGCAAGAAATTCATGGATTTAGTCCCCCCCTCCCAAAAAAATGTGATTCTGATTTTGTTTTAGTATAACAATATTTCTAAAGAAAAAGGTTGCATTTAAATAATACATTGCATTGTCATAATTAGTAAAAGCTGTGTGATTCCCACTGAAGACAAGGTTGCTCCTCCCTGTGTTTGGTAGCTGTGGTGATATTTCAGTCAGACCCACCTGAGTGGTTTTTCCAGAGCCGGTCTCTCCCACCACCAACACCACCCTGTGCTCTCTGATGAGCTGGACTATCTCCTCCTGGCGCTCATTAACAGGCAGCGTGCGGCGGAAACTGTCCAGGTCTGATGGACTCCTCCTCCGAGGCGCCATGGGAATGCCGTTGTTTAACCGTCCGCTTGCCCGGTTCCTCTCACAGCTGTTGTCTGGGGATGAGGTGAGCCGACACAACACAACTGGTTACTAACAATCCTGCATCTAGACATGCTTCAGCATTAGGTAGCATGGTGGGATGGTTTGAGATTGGTTGGATGTGAACATTTGATCATGACTCAACAAAATGCAATCATCTGTCAACATCCATGTGTAAGTGTGAACTGTGCCTATGAAATCAATCCTAAAAGAAAGAAATTAAGCTATAAATAAATGTATATTTACATAATATTGACATACATATTTATGTATTTCATAGGACTTCTTCTTCTTCAAATTGCTATGAAATAAAGAAATGGGAGTCCAGGTTTTCAGACACTCACCTGGGTCTGCAGCCACAGACAAAGCACTCTTGTTGTTGGGCTGCATGTCGATACGCTCCTTACTGCTGATGGGAAACCTCTGGAGGAGGCTGTGGATGAAGTATAAAGAGTTGTGGGAGACTGTGAGGGGCATGGTGGGCCGAGGCTTGTCCGATCCATTCTTCTTCCTGATGGTGAGGAAACGATTTGGTGCTTTCCTGAGAGAGCCGGAGAGACATGTCTGCCATTAACATACTTGTTTCAACTGATTCCATCACCAAAGACTACTGCTGTATATAATACACAAACCTACAGTATATATCTATAACTAGATAGAATAACGATTTATATAGTGTTGAGCCCTAATGCAAGCTCATGTGACTGGACTCGACTACTCTAATGGTGTCTCCACAGATCTCCCTAAAATGGATTCAGCATGCCGCTGCCGCTCAAGTCCTCACTAAGACCAAGAAAGTGGATCACATCAGTCCAGTTCTGAGGTCTGTGCACTGGCTTCCTGTCAGTCAAATCATTGATTTAAAAATACTACTGTTGGTTTATAAAGCACTGAAAGGTTTAGAGCCAAATACATATCTGTTGTTGATCTTCTGCTATATCATTTTTTAATTGCCTTGTTGCTGACATATGCTGCAGAAATAAACCTGCCTTGGCTAGTTATACTTTGAGCAGAATTCCTCAGTGATAGTCAGACCTCTGATGAACACAGTTGCTGGTGGAGGAACTTACCCTTTGCTCTTAGAAATGTAGCCCAGGGACTGAGCCATGCGATGGATGAAAGCCCTCTCAGTGCTGGACAAGGACGAGGGAAAGTCGATCTCTGTTCAGTCAAGGAAAGGGTTGATATAAGGACATGGTACGAGACTCCACCATCACACCTTCCTGCTCACACTGGGACGACTTCCTCCAATAAATAATAATAATAAATACCTCTTTGGTCACTGTAGCGGAACCTCTCCAGAGAGAGGTTCACTGCTATCTTGACTTCCTCATCAATGTGAATGTCTTTGAGGCCTTTGGAGCTGGAACCACGGGGGGGTGTGTTGTGGTTCCTGGATGCTTTCTGTGATGCTGAACCAGCACTCGACATGATGTACTGCAACAACAACAGGGACAGCAGCATTTATGGTGATCACCAAGTTTGGACAAAACATCAAATGTTTTCTGACAGTCAGAACATTTCCTAATTTTCTTAGATTTCAAATTCCTGTTTGAGTTTGGAGTGGTGAAAAGAACCAAATCATCTATTTATGTAACGGGCTGCTGTAATAATCTGCTGTAATAATGCTGCTGTAATAATATGCTGTAACGGGCTGCTGTAATAATCTGATGGTATAATCTGCTCCAACAAACTGCTGTAATAATCTGCTGTAACGATCTGCTGTAATAAACTGCTGTAATAATCTGCTGTAATAAACTGCTGTAATAATCTGCTGTAACGAGCTGCTGTAATAATCTGCTGTAACGAGCTGCTGTAATAATCTGCTGTAACAAGCTGCTGTAATAATCTGCTGTAACGAGCTGCTGTAATAATCTGCTGTAACGAGCTGCTGTAATAAACTGCTGTAATAATCTGCTGTAATAAACTGCTGTAATAATCTGCTGTAACGAGCTGCTGTAATAATCTGCTGTAATAAACTGCTGTAATAATCTGCTGTAACGAGCTGCTGTAATAATCTGCTGTAACGAGCTGCTGTAATAATCTGCTGTAATAAACTGCTGTAATAATCTGCTGTAACGAGCTGCTGTAATAATCTGCTGTAACGAGCTGCTGTAATAAACTGCTGTAATAATCTGCTGTAACGAGCTGCTGTAATAAACTGCTGTAATAATCTGCTGTAATAAACTGCTGTAATAATCTGCTGTAATAAACTGCTGTAATAATCTGCTGTAACGAGCTGCTGTAATAATCTGCTGTAACGAGCTGCTGTAATAAACTGCTGTAATAATCTGCTGTAACGAGTTGCTGTAATAAACTGCTGTAATAATCTGCTGTAATAAACTGCTGTAATAATCTGCTGTAATAAACTGCTGTAATAATCTGCTGTAATAAACTGCTGTAATAATCTGCTGTAATAAACTGCTGTAATAATCTGCTGTAATAAACTGCTGTAATAATCTGCTGTAACGAGCTGCTGTAATAATCTGCTGTAACGAGCTGCTGTAATAAACTGCTGTAATAATCTGCTGTAATAAACTGCTGTAATAATCTGCTGTAACGAGCTGCTGTAATAATCTGCTGTAACGAGCTGCTGTAATAATCTGCTGTAACGAGCTGCTGTAATAAACTGCTGTAATAAACTGCTGTAATAATCTGCCGTAACAAGCTGTTGTTACGGGTGGATAATGTGTCGGGTATGAAAGCAAATTTTGGTGAAACTTCCATTCCTAGTCCTAACCATTGACAAACTGGAACACTATCTTGCCGGTCAGGAAATTAATGACTACACATTTGTTCCAAATATTTCATATTTAAGTGCAATTGTTGTTAACAGAGCCTGTGAGTCCAGTTGTGTAGTTACAGATGGGGTTAAACATTTACACCTGTAAAGAGCATGTATAGCATGGCAGCTGCTTTGTTTCCAGTGATTCCTAGAGCTCTTCATTTTTAATGATGGAATGATGAAAAATATACATCTTTGTCACAAAAAACAATTGTGCATTTTGACAAAATCTACTGGGTCAAAAATATACATACATCACCTTGAATGATCAGTTTTGGTGATAAAGAAAGTTGTATCAATCACATTTTCTCAGTGGCATGGCCTCTTGACTTCCTGTGAGTGATCACGATTGACTACAGCTGGTGACTTCTGAGCCAATTTAAATAATGCCAATGTGACACATTCATAAATCTCTGCCATAAATGGGGAAGTACAAGGAGCTCGGCATGGGTCTGAAAAAGCGAATCGTTGACTTAAACAAGTCAGGAAAGTCACTTGGAACAATTTCAAAGCAGCTACAGATCCCAACATCAACGGTGCAAACAACTGTACTGCCAAGATCAGCAAGAAAGTGGGGAGGTTTAGCTCAGGAGGTAGAGCGGGTTGGCTGGCAACCGCAAGATTGCCGGTTCAATCCCTGGCTCCTCCTAGCTGAGTGCCTGGTGTCCCTGAGCAAGACACCTCACCCCAATTGCTCCTGACGAGCTGGCTGTCCCCCTGCGTGGTTGACTCCGCCGTCGGTATGTGAATGTGTGAGTGAATGGGTGAATGTCAGTCGTTACTGTAAAGCGCTTTGGAGAAAAGCGCTATATAAAAGCGCTTTGGAGAAAAGCGCTATATAAATGAGGCCATTTTAAGAAAGCACAAGCTACCTGCTGCTGAGAGACTGCTTGTCAGGATGGTCAGGAGTCAACCAAGCATCACCAGAAAGCAGGTCCATAATGAAGGTGCTGGAACACATGTGCAGAAGCAGCACCTAAAGGCTCGACTGAAGTTTGCTGCTGATCACATGCACAAAGAAAAGGCCTTCGGGAGGAAAGTTCTGTGGTCAGAGCTATTTGGCCACGACGACCAGAAATATTTCAAGAACACCATATCTACCATTGAGCATGGTGGTGGTAGTGTTATGCTCCGGGTTAGTTATTTTGCTGCCAGTGGAACTGGTGCTCTACAGAAAGTTAATGGGATAATGAAGGAGGAAAATGACCTCCAAATTCTTCAGGCAAACCTTAAATGATCAACCAGAAAGTATGGTCTCGGATGCAGTTGGGTGTTTCAAGACAATGACCCCAAGCACACATCCAAAAGATGTAAAGAAATGGCTAAATCAGGCTAGAATTCAGGCTTTAGACTGGCCCTCACAAAATCCTGAAGTAACCCTCACCGAGGACCTCTGGACTGTACTGAAGACACGGGTCTGTGTCAGAACGGCCTCAATTCTGTGAGGAGGAGTGGTCAAAGAACCAGAAGCTTGTGGATGGCGACCAAAAGAGCCTGACTGAGGTCAACATGGCCACGGAATATTTAACCAAATATCAGCATCAGAAAGTTATTACCTGTCTACCTACCTTTTTGATTATACTTTATATTTCAAGAAAGTAGGGCAATGGACAATGAATCACAATGACAGTACTGTATAGAGCATTACAAAATGACAAGTTTGTAAGTTCAAATAGAAATGGTAGTAAAGACAATGACATTCAATCAACAGAAACAATGTATGAACACACTTTACAAATGTAGAATACAAACTACATGAAGTAATGAGTAAAATGAGCAAAGTTAAGTGAGTTTCATTTCACCGGTAACGTTACCGAAAGTTAATGTTAGCTAAGTTACGGTTAGCTTAACGGCAGAAAGACACGCCAGGATCCGGAACCGGCTTCAGGTCGGACCTGGTCATACCAGCGACTCATTAGAGGACTGCTGTACCTTGATGAGTGAAGAGCTCCAGCAGTACTCTCCAACCAAGAGGAGACTGCTCGGTTCGTGGGACGTGAACGGTTCCGCGTGTGTTCTGTTTTTCCTCCGTTCTGCCCGGCAAGAACAGTTACATCCGGTGTGACTCTTTCACAATAAAGCGAGGATTAACGGAAAACCTAACGTAGACCATATTTACTCACAAAGTAATGACCAATTTAGTAACGGTAATGCACATTTCATAATAATGATCTATCTATGAAATATGTTTTACTTTTTAAATAATTAATTTTAACCGTATTTTAATTTTATTTATTTATTTATTGTATTGACTTTCTACTGTCTTTTTACCTTATGTTAACCTTTAACTCTACCTTTCGTTTCTCCTGCTCTGTTGATGTGTATATTTGTATGTGTACAACCCTTGTTCTGCTATGTCAAAGCACTGCTGTTTTTAAAGGTGCTCTATAAATAAAGTTGTTATTATCTATCTATCTATCTATCTATCTATCTATCTATCTATCTTGATTATTCCTTTTGTTTCAAGAAAGGAGGGCAATGAACAATGAATCACAATGACCGTACTGTATAGAGCATTACAAAATGACAAGTTTGTGCAAAAATAAGTTTGAATAAAAATGGTAGTAATGACAATGACATTCATTTAACAGAAACAACATTTGAACACACATTAAATTACAAATGTAGAATACTAGATGAATAAATTAGTAAAATAACAAAAGGAAATGGGAAAACGGGACAAGATTCAGGAGTAGCACAGTAAAATTGCTAACCCTCATAGTTATATACATTATGTAATAGACCCCATCACCCAACCCACCAAGCAACACGCGCACGCATGCGCATGCGCACGTGCACGTGCACACACACACACACACACACACACACACACAGCAGACTATGCGGGTGCATAGGGCCAATTATGCAAATTGAAGTCAAGTACTGTGGACAAAGTTTTTAAAAATCCATCCCAATACGTATGTAATCCTGGAGATATACAGCCCTGGAAAAAAATATTATATTATGTATGGCAGATATTATATTCCAGGGTCTGTTGAATTCCAACACAGGCACAGCTCATTCTAGTTAATGAGGGACTAATTAGGTGATCCAGATCTTATTTAACAAGATCTGGTGTAAACAAAAAAACAAAAAAAAATCAAGGACATCAAGTGACCTACAAAAAGGATGGACCATGTCAGCTGGGGTCAAGTGCACAAGGAGGATGGTTGGAAACAGGCTCCTAGAGACATGTAGAGACAGACAGGTAACCAGTCTATCACAGGGCTGACACGTAGAGACAGACAGGTAACCAGTCTATCTGACATGTAGAGACAGAAAGGTAACCAGTCTATCACAGGGCTGACATGTAGAGACAGACAGGTAACCAGTCTATCACAGGGAGACATGTAGAGACAGACAGGTAACCAGTCTATCACAGGGCTGACACGTAGAGACAGACAGGTAACCAGTCTATCTGACATGTAGAGACAAAAAGGTAACCAGTCTATCACAGGGCTGACATGTAGAGACAGACAGGTAACCAGTCTATCACAGGGAGACATGTAGAGACAGACAGGTAACCAGTCTATCACAGGGCCGACATGTAGAGACAGACAGGTAACCAGTCTATCACAGGGCTGACATGTAGAGACAGACAGGTAACAAGTCTATCACAGGGAGACATGTAGAGACAGACAGGTAACCAGTCTATCACAGGGCTGACATGTAGAGACAGACAGGTAACCAGTCTATCACAGGGCTGACATGTAGAGACAGACAGGTAACCAGTCTATCACAGGGAGACATGTAGAGACAGACAGGTAACCAGTCTATCACAGGGAGACATGTAGAGACAGACAGGTAACCAGTCTATCACAGGGCTGACATGTAGAGACAGACAGGTAACCAGTCTATCACAGGGCTGACATGTAGAGACAGACAGGTAACCAGTCTATCACAGGGCTGACATGTAGAGACAGACAGGTAACCAGTCTATCACAGGGCTGACATGTAGAGACAGACAGGTAACCAGTCTATCACAGGGCTGACATGTAGAGACAGACAGGTAACCAGTCTATCACAGGTAGACATGTAGAGACAGACAGGTAACCAGTCTATCAAAGGACTGACATGTAGAGACAGACAGGTAACCAGTCTATCACAGGACTGACATGTAGAGACAGACAGGTAACCAGTCTATCACAGGGCTGACATGTAGAGACAGACAGGTAACCAGTCTATCACAGGGCTGACATGTAGAGACGGACAGGTAACCAGTGTATCTGACATGTAGAGACAGACAGGTAACCAGTCTATCACAGGTAGACATGTAGAGACAGACAGGTAACCAGTCTATCACAGGGCTGACATGTAGAGACAGACAGGTAACCAGTCTATCACAGGTAGACATGTAGAGACAGACAGGTAACCAGTCTATCACAGGGCTGACATGTAGAGACAGACAGGTAACCAGTCTATCACAGGTAGACATGTAGAGACAGACAGGTAACCAGTCTATCACAGGGCCGACATGTAGAGACAGACAGGTAACCAGTCTATCTAACATGTACAGACTGACAGGTAACCAGTCTTTCACAGGGCTGACATTTAGAGACAGACAGGTAACCAGTCTATCACAGGGCCGACATGTAGAGACAGACAGGTAACCAGTCTATCTAACATGTACAGACTGACAGGTAACCAGTCTTTCACAGGGCTGACATTTAGAGACAGACAGGTAACCAGTCTATCTGACACGTACAGACAGACAGGTAACCAGTCTATCTAACATGTAGAGCCGACAGTTGTAACCACTACACCACGTATTCATGATGAAAGTAAATAAATAAATAAAAATACATGTTGAAATTTAATAAAAAACAGACTTTATTCATATTCACATTTTAAGTCAAAACGCCAGTGAAGCCAAAGGACAACTTGGGTTCACCATCAGTACAACCAATAACAAGGAAACAATCAACAAGAGATCTCATTCAGATGTCTGTGATCTCACATCATATTAGCTCGAGATAATAAAAAGACCTGGGTTAAACGCTGAAGACTTCTTCATTGTTCAAACCCTAAATGTTGCCCTTTGTGGGAGTCATGGTGACTCATCTCTCAGTGGGCCAAACACCAGAGCAGCTAACTAGGATCATGATCAATAACATGAATGACAACTTCTGGTACGGGAAAACATGAATTTGAACTCGTAAACAGTCCAGACAAACACAAGTACTCACTGGACAGAAAACTACAGTGTATGAATGGATGTGGCTAAAAACAGTCCAATTAAAGTATTTAATCAAATTGAAATGTCATTTTCCTTTGATGTGTGCATGATGTATAAGAAACTTCTAATGTTAAAATCCATTTTTCACATTTATGGTGTAAAATGCACAATACTGCCAACATGAAACTTCAAATGAATCTACACTGACCATCGTTTCCAACACTGCCACAATAACTAAACCCAACAATGCACAACCTGAACCTGAGCATCAAATAGAAGAGCAGACTCTCCTATTCGTCATTTCTGATTCAATCAATGTCTCCTTGAAGGCTTATTTTATCTCATGAAAATGAAAGGAAAGGAAATAAAATAATTTTTTCATGGTAGACCAGAATCCTGCCATTCTAAATATTTTCATTTCCATTTTCATTTCGACATCATTTCAATTACATCATTTAAAGTTTCATTTAATTTGTATTATTTTATCAGTGATTATATATCATTCGTCAACAGACTTCATTTTAATTTCTAACTTTTCTGACCTTAATTATGGATTTCAAACCTTAATTTGATGTTATGATTTCAATATATTACATTGACAGCCACAAAGTTCCATGCAGCTGAGTGACATATGAATGCATTGACATTCAATACACACTTCCTCTCCCGGGTCAATATTCCATTACATTCTACACTCCTGGATAAAATCTGAAGTAAAGCCAACAACACTATGAACTCACCTGGAAGAATGGAGTAAATGAATAACGTGTTAAAAACAGTGTCTACCATGCTAAATTTAACATTGATTCACTGGCCAAATTCACAAAGCTGTTTTTTAGGTTTCAGGCTTAAAATCAATTATGATCGCTTGTCTTCTCAAAGACTCATCTGTCCTCTCCCTTTGGTCTAAGTAACTAACATTATAGAGGCTGCCTTGACAGATGGACCAGAGCTGTCAGGTTACCATCACTTTGATAAGGCAAACTGCAGCATGTGCTCCATGCGAGACCACCGCTGTAAAGGTGTTCGTGACGAGCAGGGCGAGAAGGCCATGTTCAGTAACATCCCAGACGAGGCGGTAACAAGCCTCTTCATCTGCCACTTCAGTAGTTGAAACACTTCATGATGGCATCTTTGTCAAATTTGAAATTGAGGAAAGTCTTGGAGGACAGCAGGTGGTCCGAGTCTCTGCTGTGGACCGTCTGTGGACCGTTGGAGCTGCATGGAGCCGCATCTGGAAACAAGAGAAAAGCTCTTTTACATGTTTGTTGTGTGTCTCTTTGCCTTTCATCTAATGCTGTGATCACACCAAACACAAAGCAAATGGTCACCTCGCTTTATTCACCCAAGTGTGACCTGGATCCTTTGTGTTGATTGGCATCACTCCCATTAATGCACCAGAGAGGAGGCGGGGCTTACCTCCACCAATCAAACCACCACTATTGCTGCTTTGTACATGTTGAAGTCCCAGATCCACCAGGAAACCAAACATATCCTGTCTGGGTTCATGACATCATCCAGAGGTGCTCGATGGATTTCACCAAGCTGGATTCACTGGATCTAACAAGACCCACGTGGGCTGGTTTACCACAGCTGGAGGAACCCAGAATCAACTATTTATCTGTGATTTAATATCAATAACCAGATGAAAAGGATGCTGAAATAACTCCATAATGATGGTGATCAGTAACAAGTGTGAAGTCATGCTTTGTTAGGTCTGTCTGAAGACCACAAGATAACTACTTTTAAAAACGCTGGTTTTCTGAATGGAGTCTGGTTGATGGGTGCTAGGCTATGCTAACATTGTAGCTGCTCCATCAAAACTCCAAATAAGGTCATCTAGACATAAATACAGCAGAGACCTTTTTGTTTGGACCACAGACAGTCTCTGGTTTCTCAACATAGTCTGGTCTGGTCTCTGGACTAATGTGAGCTACTATCTAGACCTCGGGGGGACCACAGACAGTCTCTGGTTTCTCCACATAGTCTGGTCTCTGGACTAATGTGAGCTACTATCTAGACCTCCGGGGGACCACAGACAGTCTCTGGTTTCTCCACATAGTCTGGTCTCTGGACTAATGTGAGCTACTATCTAGACCTCCGGGGGACCACAGACAGTCTCTGGTTTCTCCACATAGTCTGGTCTCTGGACTAATGTGAGCTACTATCTAGACCTCCGGGGGACCACAGACAGTCTCTGGTTTCTCCACATAGTCTGGTCTCTGGACTAATGTGAGCTACTATCTAGACTTCCGGGGGACCACAGACAAATACAACATTTGTTTTCTCCATTTGTGATTCAGCAACGCGGGGACTCCAGGAGGTCCATCTCAACACTGATAGGCTTTCAAACACAGCATCATGGGAATGTCTCACTGGAGTTTAAATTGTCATCTATTGGCATCTTTGTATCCAGTGGTGCTCGATGAAAGCTTCACATTCAGTGTGAACACAGCATCAGGACGGTCTGAACCCCTGTTGATGGGACAATGTCATGTTTGTTGTCTTCCCAGAATTCAATTCAATGCGTTTCTGTACTACAAGTGGGTCTTCTCATCCATTAGAGGCGCTTGATAGACCAAGGTTGGTCCATCTTATGGCCTTTGGTATTTCACTTGGAAAAGGGGGTGGCAGTGTTTTTCTGTAAAGGTGTCAGTCAGCTCAGGGCCCAGTAACACATCTGTCATCTTTCCTTCATGGTTCAAGTGTGACTTCAGTGCTGTCACATGGACAGATACCATGGGGCGTCAGGAGCATACAAATGGGGGGAGGGGGGGGAGCAGTTTAACGGGGTTTCAGAGTGGATGTAATTTCCTGTATTCTGATGCATTTTAACATGTGGTTGTATACTTGTATCTGCTGTAATAGGAGGAAGAAATTTGGGTACATTTTGTAAAGTGGTCGGCTCCTGCCGGATCACATATTTGATGACAGTACAGAAATGGATTCCATGACTAATTCAGAGGATCTATTTATGCTTCCATGCAATTGTAATATCTGTTAAATGAATTTCACTTGACGTTATCAAATCAGTTAATTTAAATAAATAAGTAAATAAGTTCAGAGGACAACTGTAGTCAGAGTACTTTCCCTTATAATCTACTTCCTCGTTATTCCTTACATATCATATTCTTTCTCATTGATAATAACGAGTCCTAACAGAGCTTCTATTTAGAGCTAATTTTCTCAGAACTTAACATCCTGGTAATTAACTACATACATTTACATTTAGGTAATTTAGCAGACGCTTTTGTCCAAAGCGACTTACAATAAGTACATTTGTGAAAAGAAGAAAACAAAGAAACCACAACGTATCATTGCTGAGAAAGTAAGAGCTAAAAATAGAACAAGTGTTAGGTCCTCATCTGAGTAAAGTAGTACCTTAAGAGCAAGAGTGCTACGATCAGAGTGCTATAGGTAAGGGTTGTTGGTTTTTTGGTCATGCTATGCAGAGTCGAGGTGAAGTCTGAACAGGTGAGTCTTGAGCCTTTTTCGGAAGATGGCAGTGACTCTGCTGTCCTGACATTGGTCGGGAGTTCGTTCCATCACTGAGGCACCAGAACAGAGAAGAGTCTGGACTTTGCTGAGCGACATTTGTTTGATTTCAGCGATGGTGGTACCAGCCGGCCAGCTGAAGTAGAGGAGCGAAGTGCTCGCTTCGGGGCGTGAGGTTTGACCAGTGTTTGAACCAGTGCATGTTGAGGAGCAGCCAGCTGTTATTGATCAGAATGGGGGATCAGCTGCTACACTGAAATTAACTGAGTTACAACTGAAAGTGAAACTAGCACATAGTGGACAGACAGATGGGCTGACTCTTCTCAACATGGAAAAAGTGGGCGGGTCCAAAGAAACGCTAAAAAAAAGGTGGGTGCATTGATACAGCCATACAGTGAATATATTTTACTTAGCTTAGTAGTGGTTCAGGCTCAGAGTTAGACCCGGTTGCTACACACCATATATGAAGTACACAGTCGCTACGTGTATCCACGATGCAACAACTGATTTAATCAATTAGCAGCAGGAAGCCTTACCTCTCTCAAAGCTGTCTTGCAGTCTTCTGGGTTGAAGCTTTTTATCTTCTTTCTGTAGAAATTTGAGACGAGGACCAGATTATAATTAAAAACACGGTTTACAGAGCAGGATCACGCCACAATGTATCATTTAAAAGTCTGCAGAACACTTTAAAACGGTCTGAGATCCAGAGAAGAATGTAAAATGTTTATATTGTGATGTGATGTGTGATGACTCATTTTCTTTTTCTAAAAAATGACAGAATCACATATGGTCTCTATACCCTCTCAAACAAATATGGTGTTACACACTTACTAATATGGTTTTCACCTGCTGGTTGTTGGCTCCATGAGATGAGTCTGATGATTTCTTCCCATTGCCTTTCAGATTTGGGTTCTACAGAGCAAAGGACGGAAGTTATGAGGCAACTATGATGTCACATTCAATGTCCCATTTCAGGGGGTTAATCAATGAAGTAGGCTGAACCTACACTTGACCCAAAATGAGATCAAGTTCCCATCTCTGGTCTCACAACACAGTAGAACACCTGCATCACCACCTCCACCTGTCCATCTCACGCCCTGTTCTCCCTGGCTGGTGAACGCCACCCAGCGAGACTTCAACTCCCTCCCTTGGGCCGTGACTCTTCCAAACCGGTCTTGGCCTCAGACATGGAGGTACTACCGTCTCTTGGCTGCAAACTGCCCCAGTGCTGCTGGGGGTCATGTTCTTAAAGAGCCAACAGAACCAAAAAACAGATACGGAATTCTGGGGTCCATAACCTGGACAGCCTCCTCCCCCAGCTGCACTTCAAGACGCTGTCCATGAAAATCATAAACTTGATTGGTGACAAGGGACCGCCCAAGCGGAGACAAACGCCCACTGGGAACGTACATGGGAGAGCTTCTAGAAACTCGTGTTTGTGAAAATAAGACGGTGGTGGGGGGGCATGAACAGAAGGCACTCGTCTCTAAGGAAAAAGGTTTTAAAATGCCTTTATTCCAACTGACACATCCTACAGATAGAGAATCATTAAAACATCACTGCAACGCATTTTAGCACCCTGCCTTCTTCAAGAAGTTACAGAAAAAGTATGCGGTGAAAATAACAGCAAATCAGGAGGTGGAGCCAATCAGCCGCAGGACTCTCTGGGGGGGACACAGCTGTCAGCCATCTCAACACCACGAGACATATGTAGGTTGTAGGGCTGAATGATGTATCGTTATCTAGATATTAATATCGAAAAAGCAACGATATAAACGAAATATAGATTTCCCCCGCGCTCGCCCTGCATGTAAAGCTCTGGCAGTCACTATAAACTTTATTTTTACGATTGACAGCTGAAGCCAACCAATGACGAACATACGAGGGCGGGACACGCGCCGCGGGAGTGAGGGAGACGAGACGCAGACACGACATACGCAGCGGGGAAATCAAAAAGAAAGAAAGAAAAGGGAGACGAGTGCGGAAGATAATGCGGCCGGTGGCCGTGCCGAATCTGATTTGGTGCCAAAACATTAATCATCCTCCATTATTTGGAGATATTTTGGATTTAATAACGATGATGGTCGTGTTTGGCGAAAATTGTAGCGTAGCGTTAGACCGTATGAGTCGGCGTCCCCCAGACATAAAGACATTACAGACGCTATAACATACCACATTGCAAAAGACATGGTACCCATGTACACAGTCTAAAATGTTAGATTATTTATTTGATTGGTGACTTAATGTTTATGTTGATGACTGGCAGTGAGTTATCATCAATAAAACTGCAGTTTCCACATCCTTTTGTATTATGATGTTTTTATTTTTCTGAAAAATATTTGGTTTTCACGAACCCGTAGTCACATTGTATCATATCGATATCGAGATATCTGGCATGAATATCGAGATATGAAATTTTGTCCATATCTTTCAGCCCTAGTAGATTGGGTGGGGATACTCCCATGATCCCATGAGCTGCTCCACTGCTCCACGGCCAGGACGGAACCTGCATTACTCCTTCAGGCTTTAACGTTCTGGGTAGTGACTTTTCCCCGGTAGTATGAGCACACCCTCTGTCCCTCTCTCCCCACCGACCTCCACGTGGTAAGATGAGGCACGTCAACCAAGACAGCCAAACAATGTCAGGAGGCTTCAGCCTTGTTCACATCAGCACCTCTGTGCCAAGGAGCTTCTTGACTGCCTGAAAGACCTCAATGTGCTGAAGTTGCTGGCACAACTTCTAGCAGCCACCTCAACAATGGAGGTTTAAACGTATAGTGTGTAGAGGTTACTAACTATAACTAGTGGGTACCGCTCCACCTCCGACACAAGTTTCATGTAACTCTTCTCCAGGGGTCAGCGTGCCTAGGCCCTTGCCTGTATATTCTACCGAACATGCTCCCACACTCACTGCCACACAGCGGACCTGGTAATTAGGCGAATGTGTCTGTTGAGATGTCATCGATCAGAATGAACTGAGCGTAAGACATCTTGCATCTGGAGTGCCTCAATGTTTTATTATGCATATAAATATGTTGTCCTTACAAGCTTCCTGTGTTGACTCCCTACTAATCTCTACAAACAGATTTGGCATCCATGTGCAGAATCCAGATCTTATGCATATCTGGTATTGACAGACATTTTGGAAGCTGCGTCTTAATGAGCTCACCTGGTTGAGGTCATACTGGCTCGGCTGGCCCACAGCCTTCTGCTGCTTGTGTTTCGTCCAACTGTCTCCTGGCAATGAATCAGAGCCAGTGAGGCGCCGCAACTTTGACCTGAAAGACAGAACACAAAACAAGGTCAGCGGCTGGTTGGAATGCCATAATCTTCTGCTAAAGGCTTACTATGATACACATCAACACTGTCACATTCGGGCAATATCACTGATAGCAGGCCACTTCCTGTCTGTTAGTCTTACCAACAACTGATTTGCAACAGTGGTTATAAGTGTGTCCAAATAATGGTAAATGTTAAATGGACCTGCATTCATATAGCACTTTTCTAGCTAACTAGTTACTCAAGGCGCTTCACACGACATTCGTTTACTCTTACCCGTTCACACACACATTCATTCACTGATGGCACATCAGGATCCAACTCATTCATACACATTCACACACCGATGGCACAGCATCAGGGGCATTGGGGTTCAGTATTGCCCACGGACACTTCAGCATGCAGACTGGAGGAGCCGGGATTCAAATTGGAGGACAACTCGCTCTACCTCTGAGCCGCAGCCACCCCCCAAGGATCAGATAAATATCAATTGTAATGGTTTCAAATAAAAGAGAATGTGAACTTCCATAGCGAGACAGAGCCTCCATCAGCAGCTAGAAACCAGCTGGAGGAGCGATGCTCGAGTCCCTTCATCACCAAGAGAGGTAGAGCCTGTATGGACCTGTACGTAACCATGGTGATGGATAGGCAGGACCTGTACATATCCATGGTGACAGATAGGTAGTACCTGTATGTAACCATGGTGATGGATAGGTAGGACCTGTACCTAACCATGGTGATAGATGGATAGAGCCTGTACATAACCACGGTGATAGACGGGTAGAGCCTGTACATAACTGTTGTGATAGATAGGTAGGACCTTTACGTAACCATGGTGATAGATAGGTAGGACCTGCAAATAACCATGGTGATAGATAGGTAAGACCTGCATGTAACCATAGTGATAGATAGGTAGGACCTGTATGTAACCATAGTGATAGATAGGTAGGACCTGTATGTAACCATAGTGATAGATAGGTAGGACCTGTACGTAACCATAGTGATAGATAGGTAGGACCTGTACGTAACCATGGTGATAAGATAGGTAGGCCCTCTACGTAACCATGGTGATAGATAGGTAAGCACAGTATTGACAAAAGGACCCTAATGAAGATATCACAAAATCCATTTTGTGGCAGGACGTGACAGTGATGATGAAACTGGTCCACCTCTACAGAAGAACAGTAATGGTGATCCCTCTTTGAGAGACTTATATAAGACCTCTCTTACACTATAAATGGACCATGTGAAATGTAATTACCGAGCCGTGTCTGCAGGTTTGACTGGAGTGTTGCCGTTGTTTGCAAAGTCCTCGTCGCTGTCTGTTGACTCCCCTTTTAGCCTGCTGATCCATTCTCTCAGTGGCCTGTCCAGGTGGAGCAGAATGAGTCATCAATACAAGTCAATTACTAAAATAAAACTACATCACAGCAAACAAATGATCAACAACATTGTTTTTTGGGTTTTTTTAAGATAGAAAGAAGGTGTTGCTCTCAGAAAGAAAGCTAAAATATTCCTCTGAAAGGTCAAATATTATTGGAAGAAAATAATGAACAGCAACCTTCCAAATACTCACCGTATGAATGGAATGGCCATGAAGAACCTGTTGGGGGCGAGTCCAAGTTTAGACTTTGGGGTCATGTCGTTCCTGTGACATGGCAGCTTCTCAATAGGAAACCATTCAATGTTCTACAAGAACAACACGTCTGTCAGCAACAAACAGCTGAAGGTCAATGGGATTATACACTGTGTAAAGAGGAAGTCCTACCCTGATCTCCTTCCTTGTTTTGGGATTGAACTTGGTATCCTTCGACACTCCTGGTATAATGTAGAGTCGCACCACCTGATCAGTGATCTTCTGCTCGATGTACCTGTCTTTACAGATACGGTTCTTGATGTCAAAGCCTGTCTCCTCCATCACCTGGAAAACACACAAGCATTAATACTACGTGGCCTTTAATGCTTTCAGTTTGTCAGAGCTGAACAGCAAAGAACACGAGACTCACTTCCCGAACCGCACAGTCATGAGGAGCTTCATCCTCGTTCACTTTCCCCTTTGGGAAGCCCCAGCCTGACTTGGCAAGGTAGCCTTGAACAAGCAGCGCCTGGAGAGAAAAGAGGCACCAGATCACTGCTTCATATCAAAATATCACTAGTCAGAAAGTCAAGGATGGTGAATGATGTTCAGAGTGGTTATCAACATATGAAGATCAGACAGACAGACAGACAGACAGACAGGATGATTTTGATTCATTCCAACCTAGCTCTTATTTTGTTAGTATGTCTTAGTATATGATATATAATTTCAGCATCAACACTGCACCGTGTGCATGTGCAAGGATGTGTCATGTTGGCAAATTATCTCAAACATGTCACACTTGTTTGAGATCATTTGCCAACTCGTTTGCTCCTTGATGCAAAAGGAGAACCGTCACCCAAACTGGTCTGTGACCGTCAGTGTTGCTGATGTGCGAAACCGACCCGTCTTTACCATACTCTCTGGGTGACTTGTTTCGTCGTTGCTAAGGTTAGGATGTTTATGAATAAATTGATTGCTGTGGCATTCTTTTGAGTGATTTCACTGTTACATTCTTAATGACACTGATAGAAATGAAGAGCCATGCTGTAATAAACCTGAAACCAGTCGGGGAAAGCGGCAGTATTTAAGTGTGAAGAAAAAAAAATCACTGACGTTTTCTAGAGTTTCATCTAGAATGATGGCTCCGTATGTAGGAACACCCATCTTGTACTCCTTCCACTGTTCCAATATTTTCTGAACGTCCTCTCCATGAGGCAGCAGAAAGGGACAGTGATGGAAGAGTTTGCAGTGGTCAAGGAAGAGAGTGTCTAACATGAGCAATAGATTGGGCATGTTCCTCTGAGGATGAGCCTGAAGAGGTATTAAGAACACAAACTGCTGATCACTCATCCTCTCTTGTGTCTTCTGTGGTAAAAAAAAAATGTATTTAAATGTTCAGTATATGTGTATGTTGATAGGAACAGCATTTCAAATGAAAATGATACGGTAGTTTAACATCCTCGTTGACATGAAAGGATATCAGCTTTGGCGAAGTCTCTAATCCCACAGTGAGGAGCTCCTGGAGTGTTCTGCATGCAGAAGTCAAGGTAGAACCAGTGGGCCAGCTCGATCTGGAAGCAAACCCGGATGGCGTTGTCCCTCTCCTCACTGGGGATGTGCAGGATGAACCGGCTGCAGAAACACACACACATGGGGTCAGGCATCAAATGAGCTGTGGGCTCTTAACACTGGACAGGAAACTAAAAACACATGTAGAATCTGATGGAAACGGGACAAGATCTTCAGATTATCGGAAGCGCTCTGGTTTCTGTTTGTAGTCTGAGTGGTATTGACCAATCACGTAGGAGCAGGCTGTGTTTGAATGCAGCTTAACAGTCCATGTGGAGATTTCAAATCATTTTTGACCCCGTTTGAATTGTACCATGAATAACAGACTGGGAACATTCCAGCTTAGCTAGACGAATGCACTAGCACTGCAGTCAAGTTGTTGATAAACGGATTACTTTATGTTAATGCAGGTTAATGTCGTTGATACAAGGGTTGCAACTGTGAAATTTGTAACTCATGACCATAGTACAGAACATAAAAACTAAAAAGGAATGAATCTAATGGCTTCTAAAGAACTGGAGTCTCTCACACCGGAAGGGGCGGGACAGCCAAGATCACCGGAAAAGGTACCTTGATCAGAATTTTATATTGGCTCGTTCAGATGAGCCAGAATACAATGCACACATATTTATGGACACATATAAATAAATCCGACCGTGTTTACCCTAACGGGGTCAAACTATTCATATGACTTCCTGTGAATGCTTGCTGCTGCTTTGTCTGCTCTGAGGAGCAGCTCCTCTCCAACGAGCTAATCCGGAAGTGGAACTTTTTTTCTTCATGCGCCACAGAACAACACTCATAGGGATGAATGTGGCGCCGAATCTAGATCCCGTTCTCAGATACATCCAAGTAGTATTACACAGTCTTTGTACACGTAACAAAGTACTTGTAGTTATGTTTGTTTCCATGTGCCGCCTCAACGTGTGCAGTTTTATTTAATGCGTGCTGTTTGTGCCGGTAACGTAACTTGATGGTCCCGACTTGACTGTGTTGTTGGACGGGTCCGTGTGTCCGTTCCGTGCATACCAATAAAGACTGGTTGGTCCCCAGCCTGCTGTGTAGTCTGTGGACGAGTACGTCGTGTGACGTCCGAGGTAAAGAAGCCTAAATCCTCAACGAGATTCGCCATACACCGTGTGTATGACCTCACATAATACACGGTGATGGTATATGTGGGTATATACGCGTCCATTTACCTGCAAAGGTCGTCCAGTACTCCGACGGGGATCTCCACTCTTTTCGTTTCCATGTTGGTTGAAAACATCCCGACTCAGTCTCACAGCGTCCAGGCTCAGAGCCATACGAGCAGAAGCTTCATCCACATCTCCGCCGCGGCGAAGCCCCAGCTCGACATCAGTTCACAGGTCGCTAGCATCAAACCATACTCCTGTTGTTCCTCCGCCGGGAACTGGACGGAGTCTGTTGTTTGTGCTGCGTTCACGTCCCGTGGGCTTGCGGGCGTTCACGCTATCAACATGTCTGAATGGTAACAGTTGTTCGTGGAGGGAAACACGCTGGTTTTGTGGGGATTTAAATAGCGTGCATTAGCATTGTAACACTCAGTCCATTAAATGTGGGTTTAACTAGCAGGACGGTGAGACGCGTTCAGGTTCCACTCGTTTGCTGAAACATCTGAGTTTCGTTATCCGTCGACTTGGATGTTGATTTGAACACGATTTACAAGTCCGAATCTCCAAACTCCGATTTAACAGAACGCGACATTGGTTTACTACCGGAAGTTAGTCGCCCAATCAAATGACGGCGGAAGTTAACTAGACGGAACACTATTGGTCCATGTATAAATCAAGTGGCAGTGAGAGTAATGTGACTCGTTTGAAGCGTCTGTAGTGAAATAGAGTTCATATAAAAGACGCATCACTCGTGTTCATCGTGTAATATGCTTTCAAACAGACGTATCTTAGTTTTAATTTTTAAATACGTGTTTCTTTATATCTGCCTGTCAGCTACCAAACTTTTCCTGTTGGAAACTACAAACCGTTATGCCTTCATAAACATCTATAAACCTTTTTTCTTATTTCTCTCGTTACATTTGAAGCACTAACAGCGTTGTAAATGTATGGCCTTAATGCACGGGCTTACCTGGGCGTCAGTCAAGCGCCTCGACCAATCAGGGACCTCTTAATAATAATAATGAATGATAATGATGATAAACGTCCGTATTCGCGGACCACTGGTGGAGGAGGAGGTGGGGGGGGGGGGGGGGGGCGTCACTGCTACATCAACAATTCTTCACATACATGCAATAATTACTTCGATTTAACTATATTTCGTTACAGGAAACTTGACTGTAATCAAATGTCTGTTGCCAACATACTCCCATCAGTTCAGGGATCTTTATTTACTACTCTTCTACTGTATGTGCTTGCAGCTATTTTAACCTCTTGGCTTTTAATTTCACATACTTTTACTTATGGGTCACCTGTTTTATGTATTGTCTTTCTTAGAAAACAGAAACAAAAAGGGATTTGGACAAATCCAACCATTAATATAATTTGGTTTTCTCATTTTTTTTGTTTTCTCAAAAACAATATGACTAATGAAATCGTAATTTCAAAATCATTACATATAGAACAAATGAGAGAAAATACATTCTTCCCCGATGAACAGGTGAGGTAAAACATGAGCGAAATATCATCAGCCTCTCTTTTAAACGTTTTTCTTGCTTGTGTTATTTCATGGTGTAATAAAACAAGGACGTCAAGCGTTTTGTTCTCCACATGAGATTTAGTGAGCGGTAAAAACATACGATGAAGTCCATTGTTCTTGGGTTCACAGTGAATGCAGAGACCCATTTAAGTCTGAAAACTTACTGACAGCATGAGAAGAAGTGAAGAAGAAATGAAGAAGACATTTAGAAATATTACACCCCAGTCCCATCAATAAAAAGTGGTTTGATACATTTAAGGTGATGTTGCATTTTTTTATTTGCACGTCCGAAATATCTGAAAGAAAAGTTAAATGACCTTGATATTATTTCAATACACAAGTATACATTAGGCAGTGGTGGACAGTAATGGAGTAAATTTACTGTAAGTACTGTACTTAAGTACATATCCAGAGGATTTGTACTTTACTTCCATCCATCAATTTTCTACCGCTTATCCTGTATTCAGGGTCACGGGGGGGAAGGGGGGGGGGGGGCGATCCCAGCTGTCATATGGCGAAAGCAGGGTACATCCTGGACAGGTCGCCAGTCTATCACAGGGCTGACATGTAGAGACAAACAACCATTCCCACTCACATTCACACCTACGGTGTACTTTACTTGAGTATTAGATTTCTTTTGTACTTATTACTCTTACTTGAATACATTTCCAAGACAAATACTTTTACTTTTACTCAAGTTAATCCCCATAAGGATACTGCTAAAGTAGCCACGCCCTCGACTGTGTTTGTCAACACAAAACCACGACAATGTCTGAGTCTCAGACTGAGTGTGATAATGATCCGGAGGAACTTTCAGAAAATGTTAGAGCTATGTTCGATGCAGCATCGAACATGGCTACGACAGTGCAGTTTCCTTGGCAATATTACACCGTAAGATACATTATGATAATCTAGTCATACTAGTTAAAGGTATATGTATTGTATTATATTTTACTTATCTTGTGTGACTGTATAGCGCAGAGCAGTGGTTGGTATTTACTGGTGGTGCAGGAAGACATGAATCACCAAAGACTTCTTTACACAAAAACGTATTTAAGCCTAGAACCATTCATTTTATTTGAAATTTACTCTTCTTAAAGTACATTTCAAAGCATGTACTTACACACATTATATATATATATATATATATAATGTGTGTAAGTACATGCTTGTGTAAGTGTAAGTACATTATATATATATATATATATATATATATATATATATATATATATATATATATATATATATATATATATATATATATATATATATATATACACACTCAACAAAAATATAAATGCAACACTTTTGTTTTTGCTCCCATTTTTCATGAGATGGACTTAAAGATCTAAAATTCATTCCAGATACACAATATTACCATTTCTCTCAAACATTGTTCACAAATCTGTCTAAATGTGTGATAGTGAGCACTTCTGCTTTGCTGAGATAGTCCATCCCACCTCACAGGTGTGCCACATCAAGATGCTGATCTGACATCATGATTAGTGCACAGGTGTACCTTATACTGCCCACAATAAAAGGCCACTCTGAAATGTGCAGTTTTGTCTCACAGCAAAATGCCACAGATGCCACAAGCATTGAGGGAGCGTGCAATTGGCATGCTGACAGCAGGAATGTCAACCAGATCTGTTGCTCGTGCATTGAATGTTCATTTCTCCACCATAAGCCGTCTCCAAAGGCGTTTCAGAGAATATGGCAGTACATCCAACCAGCCTCACAACCGCAGACCACGTGTAACCACACCAGCCCAGGACCTCCACATCCAGCAGGTTCACCTCCAAGATCGTCTGAGACCAGCCACTCAGACAGCTGCTGAAACAATTGGTTTGCATAACCAAACAATTTCTGCACAAACTGTCAGAAACCATCTCAGGGAAGCTCAACTGCATGCTTGTCGTCCTCATCGGGGTCTTGACCTGACTCCAGATCGTCGCCGTAACAGACTTGAGTGGGCAAATGCTCACATTCGATGGCGTCTGGCACGTTGGAGAGGTGTTCTCTTCACGGATGAATCTCGGTTTACATTGTTCAGGGCAGATGGCAGACAGCGTGTGTGGCGTCGTGTGGGTGAGCGCTTTGCTGATGTCAATGTTGTGGATCGAGTGGCCCATGGTGGTGGTGGGGTTATGGTATGGGCAGGCATCTGTTATGGACGAAGAACACAGGTGCATTTTATTGATGGCATTTTGAATGCACAGAGATACCGTGATGAGATCCTGAGGCCCATTGTTGTGCCATACATCCATGAACATCACCTCATGTTTCAGCAAGATAATGCACGGCCCCATGTTGCAAGGATCTGTACACAATTCTTGGAAGCTGAAAATGTCCCAGTTCTTGCATGGCCAGCATACTCACCGGACATGTCACCCATTGAGCATGTTTGGGATGTGCTTGACCGGCGTATACGACAGCGTGTACCAGTTCCCACTAATATACAGCAACTTCGCACAGCCATTGAAGAGGAGTGGACCAACATTCCACAGGCCACAATTGACAATCTGATAAACTCTATGCGAAGAAGATGTGTTGCACTGCATGAGGCAAATGGTGGTCACACCAGATACTGACTGGTTCTGAGTCCCCAGACCCCCAATAAAGCAAAAAAATGCACATTTCAGGGTGGCCTTTTATTGTGGACAGTCTAAGGTACACCTGTGCACTAATCATGATGTCAGATCAGCATCTTGATGTGGCACACCTGTGAGGTGGGATGGATTATCTCAGCAAAGCAGAAGTGCTCACTATCACACATTTAGACAGATTTGTGAACAATGTTTGAGAGAAATGGTAATATTGTGTATCTGGAATGAATTTTAGATCTTTAAGTCCATCTCATGAAAAATGGGAGCAAAAACAAAAGTGTTGCGTTTATATTTTTGTTGAGTGTATACACATACACACTCACCGGCCACTTTATTAGGTACACCTGTCCAACTGCTCGTTAATGCAAATTTCTAATCAGCCAATCACATGGCAGCAACTCAATGCATTTAGGCATGTAGACATGGTCAAGACGATCTGCTGCAGTTCAAACTGAGCATCAGAATGGGGAAGAAAGGTGATTTAAGTGACTTTGAACGTGGCATGGTTGTTGGTGCCAGACGGGCTGGTCTGAGTATTTCAGAAACTGCTGATCTACTGGGATTTTCACGCACGACCATCTCTAGGGTTTACAGAGAATGGTCCGAAAAAGAAAAAATATCCAGTGAGCGGCAGTTCTGTGAGCGCAAATGCCTTGTTGATGCCAGAGGTCAGAGGAGAATGGCCAGTCTGGTTCGAGCTGATAGAAAGGCAACAGTAACTCAAATAACCACTCGTTAAAACCGAGGTATGCAGAAGAGCATCTCTGAACGCACAACACGTCGAACCTTGAGGCGGATGGGCTACAGCAGCAGGAGACCACACCAGGTGCCACTCCTGTCAGCTAAGAACAGGAAGCTGAGGCTACAATTCACACCGGCTCACCAAAATTGGACAATAGAAGATTGGAAAAACGTTGCCTGGTCTGATGAGTCTGGATTTCTGCTGCGTCATTTGGATGGTAGGGTCAGAACATGAAAGCATGGATCCATCCTGCCTTGTATCAACGGTTCAGGCTGTTGGTGGTGGTGTAATGGTGTGGGGGATATTTTCTTGGCACACACTTCGGGCCCATTAGTACCAATTGAGCATCGTGTCAACGCCACAGCCTACCTGAGTATTGTTGCTGACCATGTCCATCCCTTTATGACCACAGTGTACCCATCTTCTGATGGCTGCTTCCAGCAGGATAACACCCCATGTCGAAGAGTGTCCGCTGCTGCATGCGGCTGGAGGCAGGAGGCTGGTCCACGGGAAACGAAAAAAGGGCAGCGAGGCACCGAGCTGGTGAAAGTAACACAAAAGAGTAATTAGGAAAAAGGCTCTGCACACTGAGGGAAACAGGAGAACTCTCATGAACGATACATGCAACTGGCTCTACCGATGAGACGGAAATTATCTGGCACAGGAGTTGAGTCAGAGCTGGCTTTTATAGGGAGGATGATTGGGTGGTGGAGATAGGAACCAGGTGTGCCTCGCTGCACTTGCAAAAGTGGGTCGACTCCGCCTCCGCCACTCTCCAGCACTGCAGGTGAAAACAGGGGAGACATGCAGAAAAAAGTGCACAACAAAACATAACCAAAGAATAAATATAGATTTACATATCTATATATCTATATCTATATCTATATATATCTATATATATATATATATATATATAGATATAGATATACATACATGTGTATGTATATTGTCATATGAGTGTAACAAAGTAAAGCGACTAGGACGTGGATCATGGCAAAGTTTCATCCTCCCGAGAAACTGGACTTTACTCGTGCGGAGCAGTGGCCGGAGTGGCGGCAGCGGTTCCAAAGGTACCGTATGGCTACAAAGCTAAACCTGGAAGATGAGGACGTGCAGGTTAGCACGCTGCTCTATGCGCTCGGCAAAGAGTCCGAGCAAGTGTTCAACAAGTTTGTGTTCGCGGAGGATGAAGATGGTGACGACTATGAGACTGTGTTGGAAAAATTAAACACCTACTTCATACCTAAAGTGAACGTTATCCAGGAAAGGGCTCTTTTTTATCTCAGAGCGCAGAAGCACGGTGAATCGGCGGAGGAATATATCCGCACCCTCTAGCTGAGACCTGCCAGTTCGGTCCGGCGAAAATAGAGAATATTCGGGATAGGCTGGTCATCGGGATTGTGGGAGTAATCGGAAAAACTACAGCTGTGGGGCAGGAGGCTGACCACGGTGGCAGACATTTTCTAGATGAGATCAAAACAAAGTACACCTACATTGCAGACACTAATACGCCATGGACTGTTAAACTAGCCATCAGAGACACTCACGCTGTGACCTTCAAGAGTGATACGGGCGCTGATACCAGTGTGATATCAGATGAAACTTACCACAAGCTCAAACACCTGCCCCAGTTAGCAAGCGATGACATGGACTTTGACAGCCCAGGGGGAAAACTTGAAGGTCTAGGACAGTTCACAGCTTTAACAAAGTACAAAGGCCGGCAATACAAGTTCATGATACAAAACAAACAGCTGCAGCAACCTCTTAGGCCGAGCAGTCGCAGCGGCCATGGGGCCGGTGAAAAGAGTGGACGAAGTCCAAAGCACGTTTGATACAGATGTGGGCCTCTTGAAGATAAAACCTGTTCAAATGCCTGCGAGACGATGCTGTACCGTACAGCATGAACACTGCGAGGAGAGTATCTGCACCCATGCTCCCCAAAGTTAAGCTGAACTGGAGAGAATGGTGAAGTGCGGCATCATTGAGGAAGTAACAGAACCAACGGAGTGGTGCACCCCGATGGTCCCGGTCCCCAAAAGAACAGCTGATGTGAGAATCTGTGTTGACTTAAAGAAACTGAATATGGCAGTTAAAAGCGAGAGATATGTCTTACCTACTATAGATGACATACTGCCACGGCTGGCAGAGTCCCATGTGTTCTCCCTGCTCGATGCAGCTAGTGGCTTCTGGCAAATCCCGCTGGAGAAGGAAACGGCTAAGCTGACCACATTCATCACTCCCATGGGGAGGTACTTCTTCAAGCGGCTCCCGTTTGGGAGAGATGTCGGTGCTGTTCAGAGGCCAGGAAGGGGTTGAGGTGTACATGGATGAAATTCTCGTCCACGGTAGGGATGAGAACGAGCAGGAAGAGGGACTCCAGAATGTCCTGCAGATCCTGGAGAGTGCAGGCTTGAAGCTCAATGACAGAAAGTGCCACCTGCGCCAAAAGCAGCTGAACTACCTGGGGCACCTCATTGATGAAGAGGGCATCCGCCCCGACCCCTCAAAAGTAAGTGCCATCACAGAGCTACAGCCACCAGATGACATGCAAGGCCTCCGGAGGTTCCTGGGTATGGTTCACTATTTGGGTAGATACCTGCCCAACCTGTCAGAAGTGATAAAACCCCTCAACGACCTGCTGAAAATTGACGCGGTATGGACCTGGGACGCAGCACATGTCAACGCTTTCAACCAGGTGAAACAACTCATCAACTACAGCACCCACACTTGCATTTTTTGATGTAAACAAAACCACAATAGTGAGCGCTGATGCAAGTAGCTTCGGGCTGGGTGGCGTGCTGCTACAGCGCCATGTTGAGGGACTGAAACCAGTAGCTTTTTGCTCCAGAACATTGAACGATGCAGAACGGCGCTACGTGCAGATAGAGAAAGAGTGTTTGGCGGTCGTTTGGGCCTGTGAGAGATTCTCCACTTACCTGTACGGATTAGACAGCTTCACAGTGCACACAGACCACAAACCACTAGCCCCACTTATCAACAACAAAGACCTTGACATGGTTCCCCTGAGGTGCCAACGCCTGCTCATGCGTCTGATGAGGTACAACCCCACTGCAGAGTACGTGCTGGGGAAAACACTGACAGTAGCTGACACACTGTCCCGACAGCCACTATCCTTAATACAGAGTGAAATATCAGAACTGACCTGTGATGTTTCAGTGTTCGAGGATGCAGCTCACGCAGCATGGCCAGTGTCGCCCTCCAAGCTGGAGCAGATCAAGCAAGAGACGAGCACTGCCCATGACCTGCAGGTGGTGAGTAAACTGGTGACACATGGGTGGCCAAAGCATGTGAGCAGCGTCCCAGTACAGGCCAAAGCATACCACCAATGGGGTAACAGCCTGTCAACCTCAAAGGGACTTCTGTTGTATGGAGATCGAATTGTTATCCCACACAGTATGAGAGGTGACATACTCCACCGTTTGCATGATGGGCACCAGGGCATCACTAAGTGTCGCGAGAGGGCACAAATGAGTGTGTGGTGGCCCGGACTAGAGAAGGAGATCCAAGAACTGGTGACAAAGTGCCCTGAATGCAAGCAAATCAGACCGATACAGAGGAAGGAGCCTCTGATGACAACACAGCTACCTCAAAGACCATGGCAGAAGGTCGGAGCCGACATCTGTGAGTATGAAAAGAGAAACTACCTGATTGTCGTTGACTATTTCTCGCGCTATTTGGAAATAGCACACTTACCCAACATGACCAGTAGGACCACCTGTGCGCGGCTGAAGAACATCTTCGCCAGGTGGGGGTGTCCAGATGAGCTACACACAGACAACGGACGACAGTTTTCTAGTAAGGAGTTTCAAAGCTTTTCTGTTACATATGATTTTAAACACATCACCTCCAGCCCTTACTACCCTCAGTCCAACGGTGAGGCTGAGAGGGCAGTTCAGACGGCGAAAAAGATTCTTCAACAGGCCGACCTGTTCCTGGCTCTTATGAGCTATAGAGCCACACCGCTACAAGCCACGGGTGCCAGCCCTGCACAGCTCATGTTGGGCCGTCAGATTAAAACAACTGTGCCCACAGTTGACAAAGTCCTCACCCCAAAGTGGCCTGACTTCACAAAGGTGCATAAAGCTGACGCCAAGGCGAAGGAGAACTACAGACGCACTTACAACAGGCGCCACGGTGTCAGAGCACTCCCACCTCTCAGGAAAGGGGAGAGAGTGGTGGTTAAACTCGATGGAGAGTCAAAATGGGAGACAACAGGGACAGTCCAACAACCACACACAACACCATGATCCAGACGGACCGTGGAACACTCCTGAGGAACAGGCGCCACCTGTGCCCAACCTTCCACCCAGTTCAACAGCCAGACGAGACAGAGAGCATGCAGGCGAGTGAACAACCATCATCACCCCTGTGCTCACATCCAGATTCATCTGTCAGAGAGACTGTTCCAGCGGAGCCTGGGGGACATGATCAGGCTTGGGTGACTTCCAGTGGCAGAGTCATCCACCTGACAGATTTAAAGACTTTGAATGTACTTAACACATAGCTTGCCAACAATGGAGCAGAATAATCTCCGGCAGCTATGGAGGTGAAAGGGCAGTCTACCCCATAACCTCAGGGAAATAGAGAAAGAATGAAAGAAGGGACTGAATGCAGATGTGCACTGTTAATGTTATTCTTCCTGTTGTGTTACAGCACGTTTGCCTTGTTTATAAGTGGCTGACAAGTGAAACATGTTAAGTTACAGAGTGTTCCACTAACCTACACTATAATCATACTTAGGTTAATTGCTATTTTCTCTCATCATTACCTGCCTCGGTTGTATAATTCCTAGGAGAAGAGACACAGGTTTTCTTGGTTATTGTTTCTGTACATTTATGTCTATGACTCAAAAGAGGGGAGATGTCATATGAGTGTGGTATCCAGGGGACTGTTTGGTGTATGCGCACTGATCTGAGTTCCGTCGGGGAGTTGTAAGTTACTACTGTTGGTGACTGCGGAGCGGGAAATAAAGAGTGTCAACAAGAAGCAACGTTGCCAGTTACATCCTGTTCGGTCCTGCGATCTAAAGGCTATCTGTAGTTTGTGACCACATTCTCATTTATTTATATTTGTTCATAAATATCTGTGGAAATCAGAATCAGAATACTTTAGTTATCCCTCGGGAAAATGTACAGCTGCAGTTGCTCCATAAGAGAAAGTAATAAAATAATGCCAATAAATATTTATTGGCATTGTTGTATACTTTATATTTGTTTTGACAGTTATACTGTCACTTTTTTGTGTCGGCCCCTTAAAGCACACCGTAGGCTAATTTCCCATTCGATTGTCTATATAAATAATATCTTTTATTGTCGTTATTATGATTATTATTAATATTATCAACCATATGAGATATGTTTGTTAACAGATTGAACTTTGACAGCAATGACAGCTGGGATTGGCTCCAGCCCCCCCGCGACCCTGAATACAGGATAAGCGGTAGAAAATGGATGGATGGATGGAGACTAACAGCCCACGATCTAGTGTTAAATATTAGACTCACACAGGAAATTTGCATTTTCTACTCAACGTGGTGTTTGTTGTCAAAACTAAGAGCCAATCAGCTCTTAGATGAGGCGAGAGCCAGGCGTTTCCCATCATGCCCCGGGGCTTGCAGTCAGTTGAGAGCAACGTCACCTGGCTCTAAAAACCGCGGCCACCTTGATCTTGTGAGATTATCGTTGTCCACGTGTTCTTGACGTCAGAGCAAGTCGGGATCAAGTCGTACACAAAACTGCATGCACTGTGCGGCGATCGATTCTGCCGCCTGGCTCATCTCCAACGAGTCTATTTTCTCCGGCCCAACATTTTTGATTGGACGGGGTTTTACAGTCCTGCCACGGCCACAGATGACATTTTTTAATTAGTTTATGTCAGAGCATTTAATGTATTCATTGCTATCAGTATGTCACGAGGATTTCAAGTCATACAACAGAAAGTGTTTCTGAATAGAGTCACCTACTCTGCCTTTAAGGAGTAATGTGAATCAGTGATGGGGTTAATCCTGTTGCGCTTCTCTTCATCTCAACAGTGTCGACTGCAGCTTGTTGAGCACATCCCATGACCGAATGTGCTGTGATAGATGACTGCCTCAATCCTTCAAAAGTTCAAAATCTACAATCACACTCCTGTTCATGTGTGATATTTTTTAATTAAAACATCCGATTCTCTTCTGCTCGTCTTGAAGCTGTGCTAGCCAGTGTTAGCTGGGATATAGCAGCAGATTTCTCAGCTTCCAAACTGACTTCCAAACTGAATCTTTGCACTGCCTCCTCAGCCACAAGACTGTTCCAAGTTTGAAAATCTTCCTGTGGGAAAACTGAACTAATGTGTTCCCATAGACGTTGGAAGTGTGTGTGTGTGTGTGTGTGTGTGTGTGTGGGGGGGGGGGGGGGGTATATTGACTCCTCCATAAATCATTGCACATACACATTTCTGCACATGTTCATGGTCTCTGAATGACAAAGAATTATAATTAGAACTTCTTTCTTCAGTAAATTTCATAATTTTGATTCATCAACCACAATTTGATGGAAAAAATGCTCTAAAAACAATTTTCTTGCGCTGCACCTCTGCCCCCCTAGTTCCCATCCAGTGTCAGTGGACCGAATGATTGGTCCATTTCTATGAACTACATTCATGCAGCATTTCTTTAGACGTGATGTTTTCTAAACACACACACACACACACACACATAAACAGGGGATGTGTAAAAGAGGTTGTTTTTTTTTACATTATGTCAAAATTGAAAGAAATGCACTACAGGACCTGTATGAGGTCGTCAGCAGAGAAATGACGGAACAACCAGGTGGTGTTTTTATGATAGCTGGCGATTTTATTCAAACAAACCTCAAGTTGTTTACCCAAATTCCACCAGCATGTGCTCATCTCCACCAGATGAAACAATAGAATGGACCATGTAAGATTCAACTATAGAGCCCTTCCCCACCCCCACTTTGGGCAATCAGACCATTTTCCTGTTACCTACACCCAGTTGATTAAACAGACACAACCTTCAAGATGAAGCTACAACTGTTCTACAGGACACAAACAGGCACCCAGGATAACCACATCAATTGTAATATAATATACAGTACATCAACACCATCATATGACATCATATAACAGCAAATGTAAATACACCAGGTAATGTAAATACACAGGTACTAAATGGGAAACAAGACACAGGTGGGCAAACATGAGGGCAGGCTGAAGGGTGATTGGTGGGAGACACAAGGAGACTGTGTTCAGACTGCAGCTTTCCGTTGACGGACCGTTGCCGGGGGCTGCACGGTGGTGTAGTGGGTTGCACTGTCGCCTCACAGCAAAAGGGTCCCGGGTTTGATTCCCGGGTTGGGTTTGGGTTCCTTCTGTGTGGAGTTTGCATATTCTCCCCGTGTTCGTGTAGTTCACACAAGCGACGCAGAATTCATTTTGGCATAATGTGACTCAAGCCCATGCAAAGTCAATGAGATGGTGGTGAACCGTCCAGCGGTCGCCCCCCCACCCCCTTCCCTTCTCTCACAGCC